>KE504642.1:1107007-1120397 GCA_000441515.1 Elaeis oleifera | reverse complement strand
GGTCAATTCTATCTTGACTCACATATCGACTTGATAAGTACTTGACTGCACCCAGTAGTCTTTCATCATTGATTTAGAAACTCAGATGGTTTGGTACTAAAATACAGTGAGTTACTTACAAGTCATCGTGATAGTCTCAGGTCGGAGGGATACTTATACCCATACCCTTCATGAGCTACTCTTGACAACAGAGTACTCGATCCATGGTCACGTTTGATGTGAACGTACTCTTACATTCCATCTACATGCCATAACAGTATCTCCACACTCCTTGGTTAAGAGGACAAATAACTTATATGGTACGCAACGACCTATACTTGATATCGCTATCGTCCTAGTAATAGCATATCGTTTGGTCGCAAACATTTTTAAGGACTTAACAACAAATCCTCCTTTATCGATTAATCATAGTCCTAAGGACTTCATTATAACACAAAAATTCAAAGATGGATAATTGTAATGAAAATATCAAATAATTTTATTAATAAAAATTTATATATAATTTATAAGATAAGTACAATTGTCTAATGATTGACTTTAGGACACATTTTTCAACAAACGAGAATCATTATTATCACAGAATCTGCACACATAAGGGAGGGTGCTAACTGCAATCATGTAAGCAAGCTGAGTTAGGGAGGCTACGAAAGGTTGATCAGTGCTCTCATGCACATGGGAAGAGAGAAGGGGAGGCAAGGCATACATTAGAATGGAAAAATGGACATAATTGAGAATCTAACATGAGGGGCTAGAGAAGGAAGGCATGGGTGAAGGGGAAGAGTCAAATTTGGGAACTAGCGCATAAAGAGTGGCTAAAAGCATTGGCCGGGGAGAAAAGAGAAAGGCAGTTGACTGGGGTGCCCACACCCATGATCCAAGCCAAACACCTAAGAGCATTGCTCAAGAAAGAACATTTGAATTTTTTAAATAGCATGATTTTTGGGAATCAACTTAGATGAAACCAAGATAAATAAGAAATTCTTTTTGAATTGGGTCTTGCTTCCACTTTGTAGATACCCTTGGGCATCCCCTCCAAAGCTCTTCCATTCAAAATTCAAAAAGAGATTTGATACCAAACTAAGCTTCTACCTTCAATAGATCTTCATCTCATTAACCTACACCTCCACACTTCCATTTAGCTTTAGATTAGTCAAAACCAACCTCATTGCACCTCTAGTCGATCAATGGCACATTTAATTAAGCACTATTATATCTATTATATCAATTGGTTGACATCCCCAATTCTGAATCTAAATTTCTATATTCTAATCTAGCTCACCCAAACCACCCATGTCAAATCTTATTTACCCAACTCCAACTTATTTCCTATCCAAATTGACTAATTTTGGGGATTAATTGAATAAAATTCCTGTTAATCCCACTAATTTGGTTAAACTAGATAACTTGAATCATCACCTAATCTAGTTTGGTTCACTAAGTTGATCCAATAGTCCTCTAGTTGCAACCTCCCCTCCATGCCAATTAGTGATTCTGACGCAAGTCAAAACTGTATCTTAAAATGACAAAACTCTAAGTGATCTTAGGACAATCCTTAGACCAGCTAAAAGAACATAAGGTGACACCAGAATCTCAAATGTCTGAAAGGCTCAATACTTTTAAAAGTTCAAGTTGCAGTGTTAGGTATGGTTGGGTTCACATCAATCTGAAATATGGCTTTATCTTGATCAACATAGACTGACTTTCAAGCTTAACACACTTCTATTTCACCCGGCATCAAGTAGAGTTTCCAACGTCGCCTGAATAATCTCAATCTGAGCTCAGGTGAAGAAGTGATGTGCAAAATATCAAAGCAATGTTAGTGCAGCCGAGGAGCAAAAATTATATAGAACGATATCTACCATCAACAAATCAGAGCACAGTACAGGTGTCATCCAATGAATTTGTACAATACTAACCCACCATTGAATCCATTAAATCTTGAATAGCTTTGAAGCCAAACCAGATAAAGTTCAAGTCGATCTAACTATGGTTACTATGCTGTCAGTTCAATTGAATGGCAGTATATGATTGTATTTGTTTTGCTTATAGAAGTTCCCTTACAGAGAGTTTATTTGTTCTCATGATCTTAGAACTTAGTTTCTGAGTCTTACTTGGATTTTGTGGACACCTTGATGACCTTGTCACTTGTAAAGGATCCTTGAGCCTGTAAATATTCCCTATGTACCTTGTTATCATCAATAAATAGAAGTTTATTCTTGGCTATAATAATGCTTTCGTAGGTCTTGGTGGATTCTATGGACAATAATGAGACCAGTTGGTGGAGTCCTTTGCCATGGTAGGCATCTGTGGTGCCAATTGGTGGAGTCCTTAGCAAGGACGACCCTTTGATTGCAAGGTAGCAATCTATCAGGTATCCCTTGGTCTACATCTTTTTTTTTTCTCTCAGCTTTTTAGATTTAGAAACTTTATTTTTGCTTTCTAACTTGTAGATCTAGATTATATCTTGCTTGGGACCATTATTTCTCTCGCCTAGAAAATTATTCTTCCACTGTTTGACTCTACAGTTAAAATCATGCCTTTTCCGCTCTGCATCAGCAATTTCTAGTATTAAAGCTCTGTACTTCCATGGTGCTAACAATTTTCTTTTAGACCATTGATTGCTTGCATGATGCACTCATGCCTGACTTGGGTTTATTTGTTTATTTATTTATTTTTTTACTGGACACAAAAAATTGTAGATTGCTCTGATTAATGCTCACTAATAGTTTTCAAAATTTCTAATTTGATTTCAAGTGGAATAAGATGTATGCCTGGAGTCAAACTGAAGTCCCAACTAACTGATCCAGTCCACTAGTTGAAATAGACCTTGAGAGGTCTACTGAATTTGACCTTACTACCAATTGGTCTCTATTGCAGCCAACTCCACATGCCTCGAGACATCTGATGGCAAGACTCTCATCATCTAATCACAATTGATGACAAGCTTTTATTGTCAGATCAGCAGCAGCCCAAAGCCATCCCCAGACTGGCTATATATTGTTAGAAGGCATTTGGCGACAACAATATTGCTGTAGGAATAGCTCCAATGGTAACCTCCCCATTATTTGACCCTGGCAACTGCTGTGAGCTTTCCTAAACGCAAATTTGACTTCCACCAATGTTTGTGACCATGCATGCACCTTCGCAATTGCCTAAACTAACCATGGCACTGCACTAGTAGCAGCATGAAGCCCCATTAGCCAAGGTCGTACGTAATCAACAACATGTTGTTATTATTTTTTTGTAACAAGTTTCAAGAGAGTAAACTCGGGGGATAGATTGGTTCAAATCTTGAATTGGACATTATTTGAAACTAAGCCGAGGGAGGCTTTTTGGAAAGGTTTTAGTTGATTTCTTATGTAAAATTAATTGAGTTGATTATATATAAGTCCATACAAAACAATCAAACTATAGTCAAGTTGCTTATGGTTGAATTGCCAAAAAGGATTCTTGTGGAATAGACGTAGATATTGAGTTTGGCACCAAATTGTTATAAACTGCTGTATTTTGGTGTAATTGTTCTTTTCTATTGTATTTATTCATTTCTGCACATTATTATTTTACTTATTGTTCTCACTTCATATTCACTTATCTAAATTGCTCTAGTGGATATTGTTTTAAATTCTTAAGAACCAAATTCAACCCCTCCTTTTGAATTGCATATTGGGGCAATAGAGGACTCCTATTTGACCCTATCACTTGTAACGGTGCCAAAGCTTGTGAAAAACCCCAGCTAGATACCATCTATTATACTCGATTAATGGAAGCTCATTCTTGGGTCTACTTTTGCTTCCCATTCATTTGCATGGTGGATTCTACTAGGCTTCGTGGAGTCTTTGGGGACCACAACGAGGCTAGTTGGCAGAGCTTGGTCATGGCATGCTTCGAAGGTGGCAATTGGTGGAGTCTTTGGTAACAAATGGTAGCAAGGTGGCAAATACTAGATATCTCTTAATTTTGATATTTATCTTCCCTAGTCTTTACATTTAAAACTTTATTCTCCTTTCAAATTTCTAAGTTTACATCAAATGTTGTTCAGGATGATTGCTTGCGTAGAAATTACTCTCACACTTTTTTGCTCTAAAGCTAATGCTATGCCTTGCCTGCGTGTGTGAGAATGTTCCATTTGTTTAAATTCCACACAAGTAAATCATATGAAACCTAATTCAACTTTTGAGCATAATTTAAGCTATTTTTGGAAATGAGATCATATTGGGTTGAAATTTTAATCATGGCTTCTTCTCATAGCATAAGTGTACCAATTTACATTTTATAGTTGTCAGACATCTCTCCTTCCTTAGTGAAATTCACCCCCAAAAATCCCAAAAATCAACTCAACAACTTATTACTAAAACAGAAAAGTAGTGGAAATATAAATAACTCTATGATATTTTGAGCTCTATCCCCCACTCCCCACCTCTGTATTGCATGCACCAGGTGCAATTGGACCGGTGGATAACACGCCATGCGGCCCTTGTATTTCACCAATTCCCGATTGCGCGCTCTCCACTATGCATGAAAGGAATTAGAGCTCCTTTTCATCCTCTCTCCTATTCTCTAACCATACCTTAGTTCTTAGCTTTCTTTGTTCCTTTTAGCCTTCCATATCTCTTTCTTTTCTCCCATTCTAAATCCACTCAACAAAAAAAAGTACACCTACTTCAAATCCAAAAATTATTGAAGATATAGGAATAGTTCAAGCTAAAGGAGATCTTCTCAAGTTTCTCTCTGAAGGATATGTAAAGGAGATCTTCTCAAAGTTCTCCCTGAAGGATATTGCATACCGACCATGCTGAGATATCAGCCTCAGCGATGTGTTCCCTAGTTTTTCTTTACACTTTGTCACTAGATCTTGCATCCATGGATGCTGCCATGCAGTTTCTTCTAACAAGTAAAATTTCTTACTTCTTGATAATAAATTAGCTTCTCTCTCCCTCTCACTCACTCACTCACTCACTCACTTACACACACACACACACTTTTTTGTTTAACTTTTGCAATTCTAGTAGATAGCTTGATTGCTGGATAAGATCTAAGATCCCTTGATCTAACCCTCTAGAAGTCCTCAGCATTGTTTAATTCCTTTAATCCTGATATTCTAGGGTGTATGGGTGCACCCGAGACCTAACCATTTAGTGAAGTTCTGGCTTAAGGTTCATCAAGACTTTCCCAATAGTAGACAAACTCTAGACTCAAGTTTCGTTAACCAGACTTGTCCACCCTTTCCCTTTCAGGTTTCCAATCTTTACCTTATAAAACCAAAGATGACTTCAAACCCTCCCCCGATTGCTCCATGGCTATCTCTACAGTGTCCATACACTTATTTATGTACTTGGGTATAAGCTATTTCTTTCTTACCTTTTCAAACATGAATTTCATGTGCCCAGTTTCTAATCCATACAATATTATCAAATAAAAGACGTACATTCCATATTCGACTCAATATTTGTCAAGTATTCTGAGAAGAATACTGTTAGTTCCTTTCTTCAAGAATATGCATAGAAAACATGATTTAAACTTCCATATAAATCCATGTGTGCCTTCATTAATTTACTTGTGTATCCATCCTTCATCTGCATGATTTCTCATAGACATCCTAAACCTGCAGGGCACCGTTCTTTCATTTTGTAAAAAGCTTTACTCATCTCTCATCAATATCCCTGATCCATTGAACCCTATTTAAAAGTTAAAATAAATAAAAATATTGATGTTCTTTCTTTGATCCATATTTTCAATCTCTCTTATCTCTCAATTTTTTTCAACCCTTTTTTTATTAATCATTTTCTTAAATGTGCCTTGTACATGCCTAGTTTCAAGTATGCATACCAGAGGCAATTTTCAAAAAGAGAAAATATTCTCTCTTGATTCCCTCCGTAATTTTTATGCCAAAAATACCCATCTTATTTATCTTAAAAGAATGTTAATTACCTCGCTTGTCCTTATTAACTATCATAAGCGATCTCTCTCCTCCTTTCTCGATTGTATTGGGCTACAGTCTTAAAAATCCCAAAAAGGTTCAATTATGTTTTCTCTCACTTGGTTACCAAATTGATCGAACTTTCCGGTGTGACTCCAAATTGGGGGTGCAAATGGGTCGGGATAAATCCGATCATGAGCAACTCTAGCTTGACTTGATTCTTTGATCAAATTTTAATATTGGACCACGATCCAACTCAATAAAAAATTAGATTGAATTGAGTCGGATCCATGGTCAAAATTTTTTATCTAACGGATTATTCAAATCAGGACAGATCAATGTATAATCTGGCTCTAGCCTAAAAAATTTGAATCTGAATCGAGTCCGAATCGAATTTGGATCAAAATTTGTTAATTATATTTTAATTGGCAATTATTATTAACAAATAACATAAACAATAAATCATATTGCTTTCAAAATAAATTAGGATATAAAAATAATTTTAACCACATTTCTTATATAAGTTTAAGTTATAACTTATAGACTTAAACAGATTTGAGTTCTAATAATTTTTTTGTGCAGGATGGGTCGGGTCATTAAGTAGAAGATCCAAAATTAACTCAAAAATCAGATGAATCGAGTCAGATTGGATTGAATCTGAATTTAATAAATTCATATATGACCTAGAAAATGGAACAAGTCCAATTTCAGAATCCAATCTGACTTTATGGATCCTTTAAAATAGATTGGATGGGATCTAAATAGATCGGATCAAATTGGATCACAAGTCAACCCGGCACGTTTGCAGTCTTGCTCCTAACAAATTACTCTATCACTCTTCTCGTTTTCTCTTCCTTTATACATATACTGTACATATATAGTTGTTGATAAATATTAAAACACATTAATCTTTCTCAAAATTTTATTAAACTAGCAAAACATGATGGAAGAAAAGTGGTGGTTGGAATATGACATAGAATAGAAACATGTCTGCATTTAGAAAAGTTGTTTGCCTGCAAGGCTACTGATCGTTGCAATACATAACACGAATTTGACTTCATCGAAAGGAGAGAGGTACAGGAGCAAACATTGTGTACCAAATACAGGCTTTCAGAGACAATCCACTTTGTGATAAAACCCGTGTCCGATCCGATATGTCATATGTAAAAGTTTCGATCCTACTATTTGAATTGACGTAAATCAATAAAACCCATGTCCGATCTTAGCCAACATGATATTTCATATTGATGAATATTTTACGATCATTTTTATTTTTATTAAAAATAATTTGTACAGATTGAAAATATAAAGAAGTCCAAGATCTAAAATAGCCAGATCCAACTCTAAGATGTACGAAGCCGTGGTCGACTCGTGATTGACCTCCACCTAAGATAATGCACAGCTGACCCATAAGTCTCCATCTCGTGGATAGGGGGAAGGCTAATATCGAAGAGTTGTTGGCTAATCTCGATGAGTCCCACTCAGAATAATCAGCAGTTCTCTTTAGGTCTGTTCACTGGTGCCAGCCTTTGAGGCTATCAGTAGAGAACACGGACTATTCAGGCATCGATACACAGCCCGCCATGTCCGATCGAGCAAGCGTCGGCGGACAAGCCTCACGTTTGTCAATCAGCTTGACTCTAGACCAAGGGCCCCTTTTTCGAAGGGGGTAGTCGTGACATTCGACTTCTCTTCTGCCTTATCCACCAATGACTTGCTAGTAATTCCCTCGGTGGCTACTGATGCCCCTTCATCGATCGATCACCGCTGATGACCTTTCGAATGTCGCTGACGAGACCTCGGGTTAATCCGATCAATTTGAACGTGCCGACCATAACCCCCTGGATAACTAGACAAAATATCCTAACGACTTTCGAAAGATGACGGACAAAATATTCTGACAAACATCCGAAAGGTGGTCACACAGCGCTACAAATACTCACGGCTAACAACCTGATTAGTGGATGGACAGCAGACAGCCTACCCCGACAGTCTACATTTTCAAGCCTAACGACCTTCGGGCTCGATTATAAGAAGACGCGAAATAGGAGACTCCAAGATAAGCTACCACTTTATCTCTCATGCTCCTCCTCCTGTTGAATGAGATACTGATTCAAGTATCGGAGGGTTCCTGTTGGAGTTATCTCCGATCGGGACTTTTCTTGCAAGTCGCATCTTCGAGAGATCAATCTCGACCGTCCACTCCAGCTCCCCAGGGCCGATATCTCGCACCAATACTTTATTAATTAATTTTTAATTAGTAATTTCTAAAATCAATACTTAAATGTCATTTGATCTCAAATGGAGCAAGGTTTCAATATGTCAGCCTGAAACCATGACAATGGGTTAGGACATGGTTCTTGAGCTGCCGCACCCTCCTTTTTGTAGCTGTGACGGTCCTACACAATGGGACCCCTTGGCAGGAAATCCTAAATCCAATCCTTCCTTCCCTTCTGCTCGATGACACCCTTATCCTATCATACTGGCCATAACAAAACCTAACCTCTCTCTCTCTCTCTCCACTTTTCCCATGCAGGCGGTGCTCACAAATCCATCTCTTTCTCGCCTCAAACTCCCTCTTCCGAAACCCAAACCCCTTACTTTCTTCCATCCTGTCGCCGCCACCTCCCTAACCCTCCGCCACCGCCGACACCGCCGCCGCCACGGCGGCGTTCGGTCCTTCGCTTTCCGAGACCAATTCCCGCAACCTCATCTCAAACCAACCCAGGAAGGAGAACAAGAATTAAAGAAGGAAGGAGAGGATTATGGTGAAGTTAGCCGGATCATCGGCAGCAGGACCGTCCGAACCCCCGTCTACGGTGACGACGGCTCCGTCTCCACCACCACCATGACGGAGTACTTGATCGAGTGGAAAGATGGCCACGCTCCCTCCTGGGTCCCCGCCGCCGCCATCGCCGCCGACGTGGTGGCGGAGTACGAGACCCTCTGGTGGACCGCCGCCCGGAAGGCCGACGCCGCCGCCCTATCGACCCTCCTTGCCGACGAGTCCACCGAACGGGACCCCGATGCGGAGGACGCGGACGGCCGGACGGCCCTACACTTCGCGGCCGGGCTGGGTTCGGAGGAGTGCATCCGGATGCTGGCGGCGGCGGGAGCGGACGTGGGCGGCGGAGCGGGCCGGCGGGGCCTGACGCCGCTGCACGTGGCGGCGGGGTATGGGCAGGCGGCGGCGGTGCGGGCGCTGCTGGAGGCCGGGGCGGACGTGGCAGCCGTGGACGGGCGGGGAGGACGGCGCTGGAGCTGGCGAGGGAGGTGCTGGCGGCGACGCCAGCGGTGGAGCTGGGAGGCGAGCGGGCTGGCGGCGGCAGCGGCGGAGCTGGAGGGGCGGTATACGAGTGGGCGGAGGTGGAAAGGGTGGTGGAGGGAGGGGAAGGGGAAGAGGAGGGAGTACTTGCTGGAGTGGAAGGACGGGGGAGGCAGTGGGTGAGGAAGGAGTGGGTGGCGGAGGATCTGGTGGTGGACTTTGAGGCCGGGCTGGAGTACGGGTGGCGGAGGCGGTGATGGGGCAGAGGGAGGCGGCGGAGGGAGGCGGGAAGGAGTACTTGGTGAAGTGGGTGGATATTGAGGAGGCGACGTGGGAGCCGGAGGCTAATGTGGACCGGGAGCTGGTGGAGGATTTCGAGCGGCGGCAGAAGGAGTCGGCGCAGGCGGCGGCGGAGGGGGAGGAGGAGGAGAAGGAGAAGGGGGAGGAGTCCGGTGCGCCGCAAGAGACGGCCGTAGGGTGAGAAGTCTGCATCTCTGATTCTTCTATTTTCTTGCTCATTTGTAGCTTAGTTTGATTGCAGCAACTTTGGTCGGAAATTATAAAGAAATTCATAAAACTGCATTTGATCAGGTTCAACTGTTTGTTGTTAATACGCGAGATAGAGTTCATCATATCTTGTTCTTCCTAGGTACATAACAAAATCATAATCATTGTAACATTTATTTCTAAAATATTAATAAATTAAACAGATTTTCTAATTACTTTGACCTTCTGGGAGTCATGGCTTCAAATTTACAAATAAACAGATCTAGACAAGAGAAATATTTTCTATTGTTTCTTGGGAAATTAATGTTAATGTTGTAGTGTATTGGATCGCCGGTGTGCCAAATCAATCAGGTCGATTGGTAGACTTTTGTTAATTAAGAGACAAGATTCAGCTTGGGCTTGGTATGAGGGTTTAAAATTTTAGTAGGACAAGAATATTTCAAAGAAAGAAAGAAAGGAAGAAAACAACAACTCATGCACAAAACCAAGCCAATAAAAATTGATTATATGGAAGAAATAATTGATTAGATGAAATAGTTTTCCAGAATCAGGATACAAGTTCATGGATGCTTCCTTGATTGCGGCAAATAGTAGTGGAAGTGTTGGAGAAAGCGGGGATTGTGGCCCGAGTCTTTTGGACATGTACATATGTTGCCAGAAAAACCTTGTGAAATTGATTTTAAACCACTTGTTGCTCACATACCTGATAATTGATATCAAGTGTTTGACTTCATGAGTTGGTCACATGTCCAAGCAACCTCATCACCAGATGTCGATCATGTATCTACCTTGTCCAATACCAATGATTCATGGGTCTGTGTATGATCTGATCAACTAACACTAGCTTTAGATAGGGCTTGGAAATCCAGTGTCTTTGTGGTTAATAAAATTTAGGGTAAACATATGCTTGCTTTTTCCAGTGATTTAAATTAAATTCAGAACAAAACATTGGTTCCTTTCGAGTCTAAGGTTTGAAATCAATTCAATCATCAAGATTATCCTGAGAATGGATGAAATCCATGATATTAATAGATGTTTAAATGCTATATCTTCTTCATCACATAAACCTAGCTCCTTTATTTCTCTTTCTTCTCTATTCATGCATTTGGATATACTATCAAGGGTCTGTTTGGATGATTGGACCCAAAATCCTATGGGATTCATAGCTCGGCCATCATAAGTATTAGATGATAAGTTGGGCTAAACTTATATTTAAAAGTAGAAAAATTCTTTGTGCACCGCGCATGGTGATTGGCTCACGCGCAGGACTGGCGAAAATTTTTTTTCCCGCACGTTGCCCGACCCCACGCATGAGCCAATCATCGCGCGCGGTGCGCACGTTTGCGCACCGCACCCGGTGCACAAAGAATTTTTCTTAAAAGTATCCTGCATGCACAAACGATTTTTCTTAAAAGTATCCTGTATTATATTTTGAGTAGGCCCGAATGTTATAGGGAGAAAAAAATAATCCTAGTAGGTTATTTTTTTCTCCTATAGAATTTAGGCTAGCCCACTCAATATATAGTCCAGCATAGTTGTAAATATAGGCCTAGCCTAGCTTATAATTCAATACTTTTGATTGTTGTACTAGTCCAATTTACGAATCTCATGGGATTCTTGATCCAATCATTCAAACAGGCCCTAATAAACATCTAGAAACATTGCTCTAAGATATACCATTCTATGTGATGTTGATATGTGCCGACATATTTGGTCATCAACCAAGATCTGACCTCCTTTTTTGATAATTTTGGATGATTGGAAAGCTAGCTTGTTGTAGAATGTCATGAAAGTTATTCCATCCAATTAAGTGTGATGATGTTGATGAAGATTCTTTTTGGACTTATGTTGTTCGATTACTTTCTTAATATGGTTTGATCTGAACTTAAAAATTCAAGCTTGCAAAACACCTAAATGCTCCCACGTTTCTACTTTTCTATCAAAAGAGCTCGAGTAATTCTCAGAATACACCTACTTGCAGGCCTTTTTGCTAAGTTAGTTTTTTTTTTTTTTTTTTTTTTACCAACAGCGCTCGCTGACTGAGTCCCACGATAGTGTTCTGAAGTTTATCTCATTTCACCAGCCTATTGTAGCATGAATTTTAAGGACCCAATAGGCATTTCATCTTGTTTAAATGCATCTTTCACTAAAGCATGCGATTTATATTAAAACAAATAAAACATGCGATTTATATGAAAACAAATAAAGCATGAGATCTATTTGAGCTTCAATGGTATTATATCAAATGGGTTGCTCTAAGTAGACCTCTTTATATGAACCTAAATCTTTAGTTCAGACAATCAGTATTTATTTGGACCCTTACCTGCATCAGAGGCACCTCATATAGCTCAAGGCATGAGGGCCTAGTTGTATGCATCCTTATGTGGAAGAACCTAGTAAGCACCTACCATGTGTTGGATTGGCGCATGGCGTACAAGGCTTAAAAACTGTGAATTCTAGACCCTATAATTAGTTTTTGATGGTGGTAAGGGTTTTTGATGGGGTAAGATAAAGAAGTCTTAGGTCCTATCCACCCATTTGCATGCCCAAAAAAGTAAGTAGAAATTCAAAATCTACGAACTAATAAACTACCATATAAAAATTAAGCTAAACAAAGGAATAAGAGAGCAAGCCAAACGATCAAGGAGCAAGAATTTTGACTGACCAATAGCAGATTACAAGGCCAGCATCAAGATCACATGAATCGAAGCAAAAATAAAGCAAAAGTGGGGGAAAATAAGTTTCTCTGACATAGATCAATTTGAATCCAGCACACTCCTCTTTTTTTTTCTTTTGGTAAGAAGATAAAGCATTATATATATTAGGAGAACCATAGAATGTTTACAGAAGCATGATAAAAGTTCAAAAACAGGCCCCAAAGGTGCGTTGAACACCATTATATAATAAACTTTAATGGCAAAACATAAAGCATTGGGTAAGTGCGTTGATCCTCCTCCAGAGTTTTTGATATAACAAACTATGGAAGTGATGTAGCCGCAGATGAAAATGTGCTTGTTCTCCAAATAGTTCATCACAGGATCCAAGGAAACAGCAAGTGAAAAAATACTAAACATCTGAAAATAACCATCAGAGCCCCATACAGACTATGTGATAGAGCAGCAGAGCGAAGGAGGGATTGACCCTGACAACATAACTGAAAAAACCATATCATATAACACACAACATTAGAGACCCAATGAATAACAAAGTAGAACCAGCAAGCCAACGTTAAGCAAAAAAATCTGAACATGAGATCCCTCGACAGCAGCATTATCCTTATGAGATAATAAAACCAGTAGTGACCTGAAGCAATAAAGTATGATGAAGAACTTGCTTGATATCACAGCACATTTGGCATTTTCCTTGGGAATTTTCTTGAGCTAGCTTCACCATCCCCACATCTTTTCTTTGACATGTCATGAAAAGCACCAGTATTATTGGCATTAGTATTTGATGCCTCAAAATTCGGTTCATATTGAGCCCACAGCGAGGTTCGCAATGAAAAACGGAGTCCAACGAGTTCAAGATCACCTTAAACGAAATCCGGATGGTCGAGATATGCTCGATTGAAATCGGCATGAAACTCGGAGCCACGGGGGACTGCTCGTGGCGGGCCAGTGGAGCGGCGGCGGCAGCGCGGCCGCGTGTGGCCCAAGCGCAGTAGCACATAGCCTGGGCTCGGCAGCATGCGGCCTGGTGGC
>KE504642.1:1089871-1106987 GCA_000441515.1 Elaeis oleifera | reverse complement strand
GGCGCGCGCGCAGCCTAGGCCCACGCGAGCCTGCAGTGGGAGCCCGTAGCCCGATCTACTGTGGATCGAGCAGTGCACAAGGGGACTTGTGGACCGAGAGGATGTTTTTCCTCAATTTCTCACGGTCCACCATAGACCGTGCGGCGTTTCTAGGTCGTTTCTCATGGTCTACGCACTGTTTCGTGGATCGAGTTGCGATTGGACGGCTCTGGGAGCTGCCGGTCATGATCCGACGGTTTAGGAGTGTTCTTTTGGCCTCATTAGGAGTCCTAATCCTAATTTCTTGGGTTTTAAGCCTTTATAAGGCTTGATCTGCGAACAGAGACTGTGTGGCTCAGTTTTGACGGCACAGAATCCAGAAAGAGAGAGAAAGGGAGCAGACGCGCCAACAGAAGTAGGAGCAGAGGTTCCAGGGAGGCTTTTGAACAGTGGACAGCGGTTGCTTCAGGGGTTCAGGGGGGCCTTCCTAGAGAGAGCGCTTTTGTGAGGGAGAGCTTCTTGTGAGGAAAAAATTGGATATACGAGGGTTGATGGTGAGATCTCTTTTTGTAATATTCTTTTTTTCATAGTGAAGTTTGCATGCCCCGTGGAGGCGAGCCCTTTTTGGTTGATCCACATATTTGGTTGTTTTCTGTTTTATTTCTTCTTTCTTCCTGCTGTAACGTGTGGTATCGAAAAGGTCCTGAGAGGTGGTGTCCTGACCAGACATCCACCAACAAGTAGTATCAGAGCAAAGCTGTATAAAGACGCAGATTACAGCGGTGGTGAGCAAGACTGAAGATGGAGAAGACATGATCAATCAAGATGGAGATCAACAAGTTTAATGGAAAGAGCAATTTCTCTTTGTGGTAGGCAAGGGTGAAGGATGTGCTCATCCAACAAGGGTTGATTGATGTTCTCTTATGCGAGGAGAAACCGACCACCATGGAGGTGTAGGATTGGAGGCGGCTCCAGATGCAGGCTGTGAGTACCATCCGTATATACCTAGCGGATGAGGTGGTAATCCATATGCTTAGTGAGACTTCTCCGACAGTGCTGTGGTCGAAGCTCGAGGAGTTGTACATGGCAAAATCTCTCACCAACACTCTTTTCTTCTGGAGGCAGTTCTATCAGTTATAGATGACTGAGGGACAGGACATGCAGGAGCATCTCAGTCACTTCCAGAAGATCCTCACCGACTTCCTCAGTGTTGGTGAGAATATTGAGGAGAAGACCAGGGTGCTAGTTTTGCTAGCGTCGCTTCCACCTTCGTATGAGTCCTTGGTGACTGCTCTTCTAGTGGGAAAGAGCACCATCAAGATGGACGAGGTCATCGCGGTGATTCTTCAGAATGAAGTTCTCAGGAGGGAGAACCCAGCTTCGAGTTCAGGTGGCGGTAACTCAGCTTTGGTGGTTTCTAGAGGAGCTGAAGGTGGTAGACGGAGCAATAGAAGATCGCGACGAAGGCGGTCCAAATCCAGGACGAGGGATTTGAGTAAGATCAGATGTTACCGGTGTGATGAGTTGGGGCATCTAGTCAGAGATTGCCCTCAACTTAAGGATCAGACGATGGCTGCTGTAGCAATGGCCAATAGCGATTCAGAGAAAAATGTCTTAGAGATATCTGACAAGGTATCCACTTCTTCCCAGCGGTGAATTTTAGATTCTGCATGCACCTATCATATGTGTTGCAGAGAGGAGCAGTTTGACTCCCTGAAGAATAGTGAAGGCACTGTTTATCTGCCAGTTGGATCGAGCTGTGCGATCCGAGGCATCGGGACGGTCAGTTGGAAGACACATGATGGTGCAGTGAGGAGATTGTGGGAGGTCCAATATATACCTGATTTCAGACAGAATCTTATCTTATTGAGCATACTGGATTCGAGAGGCCACAAGATGGTAGTTGGTGGAAAAATTCTGAAGGTGCTACACGGCGATAGGATTATTCTGGAGAGAAAGAAGAAGATGAGAGGACATTATTACCTAACGGGAAGCCCAATGCGAGGTGGAGCTTCGGGAGCTAAAAAGAGCCCAAAGTGAGGTGGAGCTCCAGGTGGTGGTGGATTGGGCATGAGATGCGAGACTCGGAAGGATGAAAGGTGATATCGCAAGGTGAGATTCCTATTACCGCAGGATGATATCCCGAGCAAGTCTCAGATCAGGAGGAGCACAGCATATGATGGAGATAAGATCGAGCGGCCTGACTCGACTCCCATGTTTGTCCATCCATGATCAGCAGGCGATTGCCCCAGGATATGGAGCCGAGGAGATCCAGAAGCTCTCACAATTAGAAGAAGGTCGAATATCGAATCGAGGTAGAGATTGTTAGGATTTAACACCTCGAGATTCAATCTACATTGAGCCCACAGTGAGGTCTGCGATGAAAAACGGAGTCCAATGAGCCTAAGATCACCTCAAATGGAGTCCGAATGATCGAGATATGCTCGATTGAAGTTGGCACAAAATTCGAAGTGATGGAAGACCGCCAGTGGCCGGTGGTGGGACAATGGAGCGGCGGCGGTGTGGTAGCACGCAGCCTGGGCTCAGTAGTGCGCAGCCCAACGTGCAAGTGCGGCCCAGGCCCGGGCGCACGTGCGTGGGTGCGGCCCAGGCCCAGGTGCGCACGCGGGTGCGGCCCAGGCCCACGCGAGCTTGTGGTGGGAGCTCGTAGCCTGGTCCATCGTGGATCGGGCAGTGCACAGGGGGACTTGTGATTGAGGGAGCGTTTCCCCTCTATTTCTCGCGGTCCATCATAGACCGTACGGCATTTCTGAGTCGTTTCTCATGATCTACACACTGTTTCATGGATTGGGTCGCAATCGGATGGCTCTAGGAGCTGTCGGTCACGATCCAATAGTTCAGGGGAGTTCTTTTGGCCTCATTAGGAGTCCTAATCCTAATTCTTGGGTTTTAAGCCTATATAAGGCTTGATCTGCGAACAGAGATTGTGTGGCTCGGTTTTGATGGCATAGAATCCAGAAAGAGAGAGAAAGGGAGCAGGCGCGCCAACAGAAGCAGAAGCAGAGGTTCCAGAGAGGCTTCTGGATAGCGGACAGCAGTCGCTTCACGGGTTCAGAGGGACCTTCCTAGAGAGAGAGCTTTTGTGAGGAAAAACTTCATGTAATGGAGAAATTAGGTGTAGGGTTGAGGGTGAGATCTTTTCTTGTAATATTTTTTTTCTCATAGTAAAGTTTGCATGTCTTGTGGAGGCGAGTCTTTTTTGGTTGATCCTCGTATTTGATTGTTTTCTATTTTATTTCTTCTTTCTTCCTGTTGCAACGTGTGGTATCGAAAAGATCTTAAGAGGTGGTGTCCTGGTCAGACATCCACCAACAATTGGGATGCCTAATATTGGATATTGGCTTATGCTTGTTCTTGCACTCAATGAGGTCCCATGATGATGCACAGGTATAAGCATATGTAGATTAAAGATAGTAGTGAACCTTGATAGGCATTAATGTTGTGACGGATCTTCCTGGATTCTGAACGATCGAAAGATATAGCTTGGAGAAAAAACCAAAGAAGTATTGCCAAGAGTGGTTCCAAACATAAGTGAATAGGAAAGCCAAATCTGCAAAAGAAAATAATCCTGTGACACCCGAACTTGGCAGATTATTCCCATTCCAATCAATGGTGCCAAAATTGTGTGTAATTGAGAACATCTAAGAATAAGCCATGATTGATTGATGGTATTCTGCACCATAATTAAATTCATATGAAAGACAATATGCCCAGAGATAAAAATGAGCAGTCCATTTGTGCATAGATGAATAGACAATTTACAGTATAAGTGGACAAACTGATCTAGTAATACTGCACTTAAGTTTGTCAGATGTAAGCAACTGCCAAAACATATTAGGATCTTGTAAATATAAAATATTTTGTTGAAATTTCTATAAGTACTAATGCATGTGGATTACAAAATTTTTCTAAATTCAAAACGCAGCAAAAAATCAGTTTAAAATATTTTTAATCTAAGCATGCATCCATCATATGAAAGCACCTATCGATCTAGTTCATATGCTAAAATTAACATAAACTAATTTAAGAATAACAAACGAAAGCCTGTAATCAATTCACATACCTGCATCACTTTTCCTTTACTTCAAAGCTGTAACTAGGGTTGAATCTAATTCAATCTCTGGATCTGGGTCTGAACAGATTCTGAATCAACAGTACAAGCATCCTACCTTTACGGGTATCCACAGGACCGACCTGGATAGGCTTATCTTGATATAATTTACTTGAACTCCAAGCCTAAATAGGCTTGAACCAAGTCTAGATCGAAACAGAACCCCTTTGATAACTTTTTTAATCTTTCTTTCTTGATTCTTGAAGAAACCAAAAATCTTTTCTTGATCCTTCAACTAATCAAGAAGAACAACAATCAAAAAATGGTTATAACTAACTCTCAACAAACTTGAGAACAAAGGGAACGAGAACCAGACAAGTGGTGCCAACTAATTGACACCACCTCCTTGATGTGCCGCCCATTCTCTTTTGGCTCCGAGGGAGGACACCAAGAGAGAGAAGGGCATGGGCTAGAGAGGGGAAAAAGAGGGAGGCATGGGCCCAGTGAAGGTAGCGGCAAGGATGGAGGAGGAGAGATCTTATGAGAACTAAAGGACTAGGATCTTTTATATGGACAACTTAAGGATGTTCTAATCAAATTAGGATCCCTCATTTTAATCATATTAGAATTTCTAGCCATAATATAATTGGACCAATTAAATAGGGCACCACCCAAAACACATCCAAAGTCACACCCTACTCTAGGCATCCCATCATATGGGACTCAATTAAATACATAAATCAGCCCACATGGTTCTATAAATTCTTTTCAAAGATTCTTAACTAAGAAACTCTTTCTCAATTTAATCTAAGCTATAAATTAATTATTCAACAATTGGATCTTATTAAATCGAATTCAATTAGGTTTAAATCAAGTGTAGGAATTGACTAAAACTCATCATATAAGTAAACCAACCATAAGAGAAATTGGGTTCACCCAGGTGCTAGCAAGGTTAACATGAAATCAATAGGATTTCTCTAAATCCATATTAATTGATACTTCATAAGCTCAATTATAACCAATTTAGATCTTCTCCCTTTATGTGTGATCCCATAGGTTCAATTCTGTCTGGTAGTGAGAATACCATGATCTCCATCATAAATATCACTGAAACTCCTTTCAGTAGGTCGGAACAATTTCACTCTAACTCGATAAGGATCGTTGATCCAAAACGATCCTATTGAGCTCTCATGATCCACCAGTGACATCTAGTAATATGTAGTGGTAATCTAGCAGAATCGAAATAGAATCTTTAGGTATAGTTAATGTATGATACAGTCCCTCTATCGTGAGTTCTGACTAGATAGTAGGTCATGGATAAATCATCAAACTCCATCATCAATCATATGATAGATCCTATCAGCTCAAGTCCAATAGTGATTCCAAATGAAAATTTCTTTCTATTAATCACACTGCTATGGCTATAGACTTGTGGACTCAGCTTCTCAAATTTCATAGGATTACTCTCTATCAAGATCGATAGATCCCATCTAGATACACACGTTGCTCGCACAGTTCAACTAACTGAAGCCAATATCTACTATAAAAATTCATAATCGAGTTAATGTTTATGTGTAGTCAAACTACAGCCGTCTTACTGTGAGCAACTATGACACCATAGGTCAAAGGATCAATCACACAACTACAGCATCGAGATGATTACTGACGATCGAATAGAAATTCATGTAATCTCTCGTATAGTCATGCTCAATACTAGTTGTTCTCTAACAACTATCCGTACTTTCACTCAGTATCTCTACACCATAGATTAGAGACTCATTTATCTCGAAAAAAAGTGAATCGTACGTTGGTCTATCTAGATAAATCACGATCTTCATGACTATCCTATAATCAGGAGCAATTTAAGAATCAATCATATATGTCTCTAATTCTCAATATTTGAGAATATGTATCGTAACATCAATTTCAAAGATGATTCAAGGACACATAATACTTGAATGAAAAAAAAATTTGCTCTTTATTGATTAAATTAATAGTTTAAGTATAAATTTTGTCATAGAATAAAATGTGTCAGCCAACAATTGACATTCAGAACATACATCTAACAATCTCCACTTGGATTAAAGTCAATTGGCTATTAATCTAAAATCCATCTTCTCAAGATGAGCTTCTATTTTGGGCTGGCTCAACTGCTTTGTCAGTGGGTCTACTACGTTATCCGTAGAGTCTACTCTTCGCATCTCAACATATTATTTCTCAAAGTAGTCGCGTATGATATAAAACCGTCATTTAATGTGCTTTGATTTTTGATGAGATCGGGACTCCTTAGCAAGTGCTATGGCTTTATTGTTGTTACAGTACAGTGGTATGGCATCTGATGTCATTTTATTAAGTTTTGCAGTAAATTTTTTGAACCATAAGCCTTCTTTTGCAGCATCTGAAGTGGCGACATACTCAGTCTCTGTGGTTGAATATGCGATGATGCTCTGCTTGGAACACTTCCAGCTGACTGCACCATCATTGCATACGAACACATATCCTGATGTAGATTTTCTATCATCTGGATCTGACATGAAGTCCGAATCTGTATAACCCTTAATCCGCAATTCAAGTGCTCCTCCAAAGATCAAGAACAAATCCTTAGTCCTTCACAAGTATTTAAGGATATTTTTCACAGCTATCCAGTGTTCCTCATTTAGATTCAACTAATATTTATTTGTGATACTCACAACAAGATTAATATCAGATCGAGTACATAGCATGGCGTACATGAGGCTCCCAATCGTCGAAGCATAAGAGATCCTACTCATGTGTTCGATCTCCTTAAAAGTGTTAGGGCACATCGTCTTGGATAACCGAATACTATACCTAAGGGGTGGCAAACTCTTTTTGGAGTTTTTCATGCTGAACTGTTTCAGCACCTTTTCTATGTACAGCTTTTGTGACAGGCCAAGTATCCTCTTAGATCTATCTCTATAAATCTTTATCCCAAGGATATACGACGCTTCCCCTAGATCTTTCATAGAGAATTCCTTAGACAATCAAGTCTTGATCGAAGTCAGCAAGGGAATATCATTCCTGATGAGGAGCATGTCGTCTACATACAGTACGAGGAAGACAAGCACGCTCCCACTGACCCTTTTGTAGACACAAAGTTTCTCTTCGTTTCTTGTGAAATCAAACGATTTGATCACATTATTGAAACGAAGATTTCAGCTCTGAGAAGCCTGTTATAGTTCATAGATAGATCTTTGCAGCTTGTAGACTCGGTGATCACTATCATCAGATGTAAAACCCAGAGGCTGCTCCATATAGATATTTTCTTCAAGATGTCCATTCAAGAAAGCAGTTTTCACATCCATCTGCTAGATTTCATAATCATGGTAGGCTGCAACAGCAAGCAATGTGCGGATGGATTTCAGCATGGCTACAGGTGAAAAAGTGTCATGATAGTCAATACTTTCGCACTGACTATAATCTTTCATCACCAGTCTTGCCTCATAGGTCTCTACCTTACCATCGGCATCTATTTTTCTTTGTAGATCCATTTACATCCAATGAGAATAATTTTTTTCGGTGGATCTACTAAGGTCCATACTTAGTTCAAGTGCATTGAGTCACTTTTTGACTTCATTACATCTAAGCATTTTTCGAAATCGATGTCAGACATCATCTCGTCAAAAGTATCATCTTGGATAGGTTCCTGAGGATCTATAGCTCATTGCTCTTCAGAGATATTCTCATCAAGCTCAATTAATCTCTCACTACCACCATCCTGAATAAACTATTTTTTTCTAAGAACGTGGCATTGCGACTCACAATCATATTGTGGTCATGTGGAAAGTAAAAGTAGTACCTAATGAGTTTCTTGGGATATCCTATAAATCGAGCTACAACTAATCTATTCTTTAACTTGTCGGCTTTCTATTTTTTAATATAGACTGGACATCCCCAAGTCTTAAGGTAACTCAGACTCGGCTTCTTACCATGTCATATTTCATATGGTGTGGTAGGAACAGACTTAGAAGGAACCCTATTTAAAATATGCATCATAGTAAGGCATATCCCCAAAGAAATAAGGGTAAGTCGGTGAAGCTCATCATAGATCAGACCATATCCAATAGGATCCTATTTCTCTTTTTGGATACCCCATTGAGTTGAGGTGTACCGGGAGGAGTCCATTGAGAGACTATGTCGTTCTTCTTAAGATATCTCAAAAATTCAGCGGTCAGATATTTTCTCTTCGATCAGATCGTAGGACTTTAATGGGTTTATCTATTTGCTTCTGTACCTCATGCCTGAATTCTCTGAACTTTTCAAAGGTTTCAGATTTGTATTTCATAAGAAACACATATCCGTACCGTGACAGATCATCAGTAAAGATAATAAAGTAGCTATAACCATCTCTGACCTATACATCAAATGGGCCACACACATTAGTGTGGAATAGGGCTAGCAACTTAGTAGCCCTTTCTCGTTGTCCCACAAAGTTTTATCTAGCCATTTTTCTCGAATACATGATTCACAGATCGGAATCAACTCGAATTTAACTAAGTCAAGGATCCCATCTTTTTTCAATTTGTTTATGCTATCCTCTCCAATATGGCCAAGCCTATGGTGCCACAAGTACTTATGATTAAATTTTCTTTGAGTCTCTTTTGGCTCACGGTATTCACTACTTATTTATTTAAGTTCATATTAGCATTAATATGTAAGTGATAAAGACTGTCAATCAAAAGATCAGATGCAATCAATTTATTTGTAATAAATGAATAAAATCTTTATTAATTAAAAATATATCCATCATGTGCTAGTATAGAGATCGAAATCAAATTTCGACTAGCTACAGGAACAAAATAACAGTCTTTAAATCTAATCTAAAGCCTGACGGTAATCGAAGAGGCTAGATTCCAATGGCTTCTACAATAATTTTTGCTCTATTGTCGATCTGAAGGATCATATCACCTTGCCTCAACCTCCTATTCCTATTAGATCCTATATTGAAGTACATATATGAGCACTAGAACTAGAGTCCAATATCTAACTTGAAGTAGAAGAAACCATTAGGTTAGATTCTATTATGAGCACACCTTTAGAAGGTTGATCATCCATTTTCATCTTCAGGCTCTCCAGGTAAGAGTGCCTTGAACCTTTCAAGATATCCTCAGCAGTGACCAGTATACTGACTAATTCGGATAAGTTACGGTCCAATTTGTTCATATGGTAGTTTATAATAAATTACCCAAATGAATTGGTCAGGAAATGGAGGATCAAATCTACCTTTAGCTCCCTCTGTATATTTAGCCCGAGCTTCTCAAGCTCCTCTAGGTCTTTGATCATAGTCATACAGTGATCGTGGACTGACTGTCCCTTATGCATCTTCATATTAAACAACTACTTGGACAATTTGAAATGTATAGTTTAGCTCTGCTTACCGTACAACTTTTATAGGTGAGTGATCATAGCATGAGTAGTGGGTATGTGCTCATGCTGACTCTGCAACTCATTTGACATCGAAGCCAGCACATAGCACTTCACCCTTAGGTCATCATCCGTCCATTTGTCCAGAGCAGCTCTTTGTTCTGCCGTAGGACGGGCTGGTAAAGTTGGGGCATCCTGGTCAAGTACATACCCAATCTTTTCAGATGTCAGGACTATCCTGAGGTTTCTGAGCCAGTTCTTATAATTTGTACTGGTTAGTTGGTTGGTTTCAAGAATGCGGGTTAGTAGGTTAGAGGCCGATATTATTTATCTACGAGAGTAGATATTTTAGTTAAATATTTGTACTTAAAATTATATTTACTCTGAAAATTTTTAAATGCAAATAGACTCCCACTATTTTTTCAGATTTCGATACTCGGATAAAAATAAAAATCTGACGTGACCATTACAAGGTTTTAGTGGGTGCTGCAGTCCCACCAATACCGTGCATCTCATCTAACAATTATTGATGACATGTATACCGATGCATAAACAACTTTTATCAAGATGCTTCTCTAAGCATATTGCAGCGACTTGATCTCTAAGTCATGAGAGCTCAGATAACACATATTGCCCACACTCTTTAGTTAAGCCTGACCCATCGTTCACAAGCAGGTGTAGAGCTGTCGTTGAGTCTCTCAGATAACACATATTGGATCCAATCCCATCTTTATCCTGGAGCAACTCTTTGCTAGTAGAGTGGTTGCATGTTCTCGATGCAACTGAACTACTATAACCAGCCGAGAACAATCAACGCTTGTACCACGCTCGCACTTCTATAATGGTGGAAGATCATAAGGCTTAATATTAATTAGGGAGGTTTAGATAAGATCTCATCTAATCAGTCATCACATGATCGATCTAATTAGCATGGGCTAAACCAAACTCCTTAGCAATTGATGAATCCAATTGGCTAGACAAGTGAGACCGATGGGAGAATACGCCATTAACTCGCCATAGGCAAAAATTATCTAGGTGAGTAGCCTTCCAATTAAAAATCACTGATTAAGATTTGCCTTAGACATCAAATGGCTTATTGGTTCAATTAATTAGCTTAGGTGAATTGGATTCAAGCCATAAAGCCAGATTAGGTCCTTAGGTTGACTCGATTCCACATATGGGGTTTAATCAACTCAATCTATAATATTTGTAGAATCATAAGCTCAATTGATCTAATCTAAATCAACACTTGACTTGATTTGATCAATAACTATATCAATTTCAACCCAATATAATCTAATTGTAATCTAAGATGCAATTGATTGACTTAATGAAAAATTACTCATGCCTTACGATTCATGCACATATTAATTTATATTATTGAAATAGATTTTAGATCTAAATTAATTGTATAAAAATAAGTTTTGATTCTTGAAATATTTTCAGAACATGCATGCAATCATATATCATATACATAAAAAATTAAATTTTAGAAATCAATTTCAGATCCAAACATGCAATCATATATCGCATATACAAAAAATTTGGATCGTAGAAATTTAACTTCTAACCTATGCATACTTTCATATATCACATATATAAATAGAAATCAGATCTAAAATACTTTTCAGATCTGAACATAAACATATACATCTCATATATGATCTAAAATCAAAATTTAAAATAATTTTAAAATTTTATGCTACTTTCATACATTTGAACATGTGGCTCTGATATCACTATTAGAATTTCTATAGGTGCTAGTGCATGTGGATTTCAAAACTTTTCAAAATCTAAAATATAATGAAAAAATCAGATTAAAATATTTTTAATCTAAGCATGCATCCATCATATAAAAGCACCTATGGATCTAGTTCATATGCTGAAATTAACATAAATTGATTTTAGAAATAACAAACGAAAGTCTGTAATTAATTCACATATCTGAATCGCTTTCTCTTTTATTTCAAATCTGTAACTGGGGTTAAATCCAATTCAATCCCTGGATCTGAGCCTGGACAGATTATGAATCAGTAGCACAAGCATCCTGCCTCTACGAATATCCACAGGGCTGACCTAGATAGGCTTCTCTTGATACAATTCTTTGAATTCAAAGCCTGAATAGGTTTGAACCGAGCCTGGATCGAAATAAAACCCCTTTGATGACTCTTTTAATCTTTCTTTCTTGATTCTTGAGGAAATCAAGAATCCTTTCTTGATCTTTCAACTAATCAAAAAGAACAACAATCAAAAAGTGGTTGTAACTAATTTTCAACAAATTTGAGAGCAAAGAGAATGAGAACCAAATAAGTGGTGCCAACTAATTGACACCACCTCCTTGATGTGCTGCCCACCCTCTTTTGGCTCCAAGGGAGGACACCATGAGAGAAAAAGGGCGTGGGCTAAAGAGAGGAAGAAGAGGGAGGCGTGGGCCCAGTGAAGGTGGCGGCAAGGAGGGAGGAGGAGAGATCTTATGAGAACTAAAGGACTAGGATCCTTTGTATAGACAACTTAAAGATGTCATAATCAAATTAGGATACCTCATTTTAATCATATTAGAATTCCTAGCCATAATATAGTTAGACTAATTAAATGGGATGCTGCCCAAAACACATCCAAAGTCACACCCTACTCTAGGCGTTCCATTATATAGGACCCAACTAAATACACAAATTAGCCCACATGGTTCCATAAATTCTCTTCAAGGGTTCTTAACTAAGAAACTCTTTCTCAATTTAATCCAAGCCATAAATTAATTATCCAACAATTGGATCTTATTGAATCAAATTTAATTAGGTTCAAATCAAGTATAGGAATTGGTTAAAACTCATCGTATAAGTAAACCAACAATAAGAGAAATTGGGTTCACCTAGGTGCTAGCAAGGTTAACATGAACCCAATAAGATTTTCTAAATCCATATTAATTGGTACTTCATAAGTCTAATTATAATCAATCCAGATCTTCTCCCTTTATATTTGACCTCATAGGTTCAATTCTATCTGGTAGTGAGAAATACCATGATCTCTATCATAGGTATCACTGAAATCTCTTTCAGTGGGTTGGAACAGTTTCACTCTAACTCGATAAGGATCATTGATCCAAAACGATCCTATTGAGCTCTCACAATCTACCAGTGGCATCTAGCAATATGTAGTAGCAATCTAGTAGAATCAAAATAGAATATTTAGGTGTAGTTAATGTATGATACAGTCTTTCTATTGTGAGTTTCGACTAGATGGTAGATCATGGATAAATCATCAAACCCATCATCAATCATATGATAGATCCAATCAGCTCAAGTCCAATAGTGATTCCAAATGAAAATTTTTTTCATTAATCATACTGCTATGGCTATAGACTTGTGGACTCAGCTTCTCCAATCTTATAAGACTACTCCTCTCTATCAAGATCAATAGATCCCATCTAGATGCACACATCGCTCGCATAGCTCAACTAACTGAAGCCAACATCCACTATAAAAATTCATAATCGAGTTAATATTTATGTATAGTCAAACTACAGCAGTCTTACTATGAGCAACTGTAACACTGTAGGTCAAAAGACTAGTCATACAACTATAACATCGAGATGATCACTGACGATCGAATAGAAATCTATGTAATTTCTCGTATGGTCACATTCAGTATTAGTTGTTCTCTAATAACTATCTACACTTTTCACTCAGTATCTCTATATCGTAGATTAGAGACTCATCTATCCCGAAAGAAGTGAACTATGTGTCGGTCTATCTAGATAGATCACCGTCTCCATGACTATCTTATAACCAAAAGCAATTTAAGAATCAATCATATATGTCTCTAATTCTTAACATTTGAGAATATGTATCGTAACATCAATTCCAAAGACGATTCAAGGATACATAATACTTGAATCAAAAAAGAAATTTATCTTTTATTGATTAAATCAATAGTTTAAGTATAAATTTGTGTCATAGAACAAAATTAATATATTAACCAACAATTGACATCTAGGATATACATCTAATAATTTCAGCAACATCGGATTCCTTAAATAGAGTTTAGCATAAAATAGAAAATATGGGCTGATGATATAGATTAGAAAGCAAAATCTTTGATCCATATAGATACTATCTTTCTAGCAGTTAATACTCTCCGTAGCCGGAGAGTATCATAGATGAACATGGAGAAGTAGAAAATGGTGACATATAGGCCAGCAACATTGATAACAACCAGCAAACAATGTATAAAATTGAGTGAGCAACAATAGCACAGCTGTAACTTTGAAATGGAAGCAACAATGCAAGAAGCATTCCTACTAAGTGCATAAAATGTTATGTGTTCAATATATTCAGAGAGAAGCAGGGATATGAATAATTTGTACGGCAATTGATAGCCAAAATCAGGGCCTAATAACCAATGTATCAACTCCATTGCAGCATTGAAGATAAGTATCAAATGAGCACTAAGCATATGTAACATAACTCCTATACTATTTATGTGGAAAGAATATGCCATAAGCATTAGCCTGCAACAAGAAGGCACAATTAGCATCAACTCTAGCTTGATCATCCCATTGAGAAGCCCCTTATA
Organism: Elaeis oleifera; assembly: GCA_000441515.1. Classification (NCBI taxonomy): domain Eukaryota; kingdom Viridiplantae; phylum Streptophyta; class Magnoliopsida; order Arecales; family Arecaceae; genus Elaeis; species Elaeis oleifera. Next base: position 1,092,982 of record KE504642.1, on the reverse strand, counting down.
AAGCTTTATGGGCTATATGATCAGCCACTTGATTAGCTTCCCTCGAAACATGAGACATTTTAAAGTGAGACACTTTAAAGTGAGAAACAGTTGTTGCCATAGGAAGAAGTCATGCATTAAAGGTGCATACTTAGATTTATTGATGGAAGGAGATTTCAGCCAAGACACCACTATGGATGAATCACCTTCAAGCCAAATACTTTGTGCATGAAGTTGAGTGATTAGATTTATCGTAGCTAACCATGTTGCTTGAAGCTCAGCAATGGGAATAGATGACAACAAAATTTGGGTGCCCCCTACTCTCAACAAAGTGCCATTACAATCCCAAATAACATACCCGATGGCCGCTGATTCAGCAGTGAGAGAAGCATCAAAACTAAGTTTAAATACTCCAAAAGGAGGGGTTATCCAAATAAAAAAGGAGGTGAGAGGAACTCGCTGAATCAGAAGTAGAGATATCCCAGTACCTTGACGGAGCTATAAGTACATTTCTATACAAAGAAGGAGAAAGAGTAGACATCGATCCAGTAGCATTTCTAACTATTTCTATCTAATTGAATAGCCGTCAGATTGTCTTCTTGAAAAAATTCTTGCATTGCATGCCATCCATAAGGCCCACATGACATATGCCATAATGGATCTATTCCCCTACCATGGCTGCTGACACATAGCCAATCAAAGTTGGCAAAGATTGGAACAAAATCCGTCGGCATATACTAGCTAAGTAATTCCAAGAATGCACAGCAAAGGAGCAATGCATTAAGATTTGAGGCATGTCCTTTTGGTGATGCACAAATATATCACAATACTACTGATTAGGAGTAGAATACCTTTTGAAGTAGATAAACTTTGCAAGGAACATGTTCCCAAAACAATTTCTACCAAAAAAATTTAACTCTAGATGAAACAGCTAACTTCCGAACCCAATTAAAGTTATATGGAACACCCTGATCATCACATTTGTGATAAAGAGAGCATCAGATAAGGCAACTGAATTATCCTTAGAGGGGGCCCATGATAGTTGATCAGACCAATAGCCCATAGGAATGGGGATATGCTGTATTTGAGTCATCATCTCAGCAGAACAAAATTAGCTAGATATGAAGTATCCCATTTCCGATTAGGCATAATTATTTCAGATACCATCATATCAGTTTGTAAGTGGTCAATATTAAGAAAAGTGGGACTGCGGGATAGAGGTACTGTAGTTATCTATGGGTCATTATACACATTAATCTACTGCCCATTACCAACCAGCCATTGAAACTAATATTGAACAAGTGGAGCAATAACACATATTTGCTTGGCTTTAAATAGTTAACCTAGCTTCCTGGGAAAAGATACTTTGCAGCAACCAATCTTGTCCAGAGGGATTGCCATTGCAAAATCACCTGAGCCGCCAATTTAATAAGAGAAGCTTGTCGTCTAACTAAGAGAGAGGTGAAACCCAAACCCCTTGAGCTTTAGGTGAGCAAACTCTATCTCATAAAATAAGATGAAGAGCTCTAGAATTTGGGTCATGTCCCTACAGGAAGGCTCTGATCTTCCTTTTGATCTTATGTAAAATAGATAAAGGCACATGAATAGCAGATATAGTATATAAAGGGATTGAAGATAGAACAAATTGGACCAATGTAGCTCTTCCTACAAATGATAAAACTTTCTATTTCTAGGTTTTTATTCTATTTGTAACTTTTTCCACCAAGGCAGTATAATCATTAACATGCGAATACTGTCTAGACAATGGCACACCAAGATACTGCCAGTTGGATCTCTTTTCCAAAATATGAAACAAAGCAGTAATTTGTTGTCTATTGGTAGAAGGTGTGTGTGGACTAAATATTATAGTGGATTTACCATAATTAACAGCTTGACTAGAAACATAGCAATATATATCAAAAATAGCAGCCAAAGCAATAGCATCCTTAATACTTGCTTTTGCTACCAATATACAATCATCGGCAAGAAGAATATGAGAAATAACAGGGCCACCTCAAGGTCTGTAAGCTTTGAGTAAGTGATTGTGAAATGTAAAATTTAAAAATTAGAGAGAACCTCAGAGCACAATATAAACAACTATGACAAAAGAGGACAGTCCTGCCGTAACCCACGAGGAGAGAACCATTGAGATTGAGAGCTATTGACTAATAAAGCAAATTGAGCATTAGTAGCACAAGCCATGATCCACCGAATAAAATTCATATGAAAATCAAGTTGAGATAAAATCTGATGGAGAAATGTCCACTGAATCTATTTTCTGTATCTAGTTTTATCATCATCAAACTTCTAAACTGATGGGCTCTCATAAGTGAATGCATAACTTCTCGGGTAATCAAAATATTATGAGTAATATGCCGATGTCTAAGGAATGCACTCTACTCAAAAGAAATTATATTTGGCAAGAAAGGTTGCATTCTATTAACCAAAATTTTGGCTATTGTTGGTGTAGAATTCCGTCGATGCCGGAGAAGCTGGAGTCGAGGGGATTGCGGCCGCCGCTGGGACCTGCAAGGAAAGTCTAAACCGAAGTTGGGGGTGCTCCGGCAAGACCCTCCGATGCTCAAGTCAGTACTCTGCCTCAACAGAAATGGAGCACTCGAACGGGATTTTTTTGCAGAGTTTAGAGATAATACCAGAGCTTATAGCTTAGAGAAGAACGTATCTGGAGAGTCTCTTTTATAGACAGGAGAGCGTAACTGATTGACAGCGACGTCTGTAATCGCCTGGTAGTGGGCCGTTCAGGGCCACACGGAGTTTATTACGGAGAGCGGAGTGGTGTCCGTTGTCGCAACTTGTCAGAGAGTGGTGGGCCACGTGGAGTTTGTTACGGAGAGCAGAGTGGTGTCTGTTGTCGCGACTTGCTGGGAGTTCAGGCTGGATGGCTGAAGCTCGGTTGGGACGTCTGGTGGAGCAGAATAGCTCTCTGTCTCGATAATCTGAGAGGAGCTCGGATGTTTCGAGGTTGCTGATGGGTTAATTGTGATTGGGTGCCTTAAGCGTTGATGCCGCAGGTGAAGGTCGTCTGCTGCTGAAGCCTGGACGGAGAATCTCTGTTGGAAAAGTCCGGCTGGTGTCCGACTGCTAGAGAAGCTCATCAGGAAATTCGGAAAG
>KE504642.1:1067247-1077514 GCA_000441515.1 Elaeis oleifera | reverse complement strand
AAAGCTTCCTCCGCTCAAGCGTACCCTTCGACCCGAGCTAGTAAATCAACGAAGTCCCTGGAGTACTTCTTTTCCAGAAAAAGAGGAGGTCATTCTTTTGAAGACCGCTCTTCAAGGCGGCCATTGCAACTGATTGATCCAAGTTTCGGACCTCCAATGCGGTGGCGTTAAAGCGGTTGACATAAGTTCGGATGGATTCTCCCTCCTTCTGCTTGATGTTGATGAGGGATTCTGAGCCTCTCCGGGGACGTCGGCTGCTGACGAAGTGAGCCACAAACTGGTGGCTCATTTGATCGAAGGAAAAATAGTATCCGACTTTAGTACCGAGTACCAATTTCTCAATGCTCCCTTCAAAGTGGATGGAAAAGCTCGGCACAAGATAGCATCTGGTGCATCGTGGAGCAGCATCATTATCCGAAAGGCCTCCAGATGGTCAACCGGGTCAGAGGTCCCATCGTAGCTCTCAAATTGGGGCAGCTTGAAGTTCGACGGGATCGGTTCCTACATGATCATTTGAGAAAAGGAGGATCAGTACAAATATCCTCACCGTAAGCAAGGAGAGCATGACGGAGCACTTCGATCCGTCGGTTTATCTCTTAGAACCTTCGATCCAAAAAATCCTCTCGATTGCGAATCTCGAGGGTTTCTAGCCGAACGGAGGTAGGGACCCTCCGGGGGTGGAGTCGTGATCAGAAGGAGGGCTCCCTACCTTCTGCTTCCCTCTTCCGGAGGATGCTGGGTGGCTGGCCCAAGTAGGTCATCCGATCGTCGGATTCTGGAGCTCTGACGATGCTCTTTCCAGCCGCATAGATGCCTGCGGCTGCTGCCGCTGCTGCTGCATGGCCTGTACTGCTTCGGTGAGGCCTCTGACCTGCTGAACCAGTAGGTCGAACTGCTCCATGCTGACTGTCGTTGCCGGAGGGAGAGGAGCCTGAAAAACTGGAGACGAGACCGGAGCTGGCGGATCTCACTGGGATCTAGACATGGAAGCCGTAGATCACCTGGTGGATGCCTTTCGGGGGGGCATCAAGTTGGATTTTGGTCGGAGAAGAAGAAGATGTTCAAGAAACAGTCGAAGATAGTCCCGTCGAGTACTCTTTAAGAACAAAGGTCCTGCGAAGACACAAGCCCCTTCCTCTAGCGCCAATCCTGTTAGTGCAGAATTCCATCGATGCCAGAGAAGTTGGAGTCGAGGGGATTGCGGCCGCCGTCGAGACCTGCAAGGGAAGTCTAAACCGGAGTTGGGGTGCTCCGACAAGACCCTCCGACGCTCAAGTCAGTACTCTGCCTCAACAGAAATGGAGCACTCGAACGGGATTTTTTTGCAGAGTTTAGAGATAAGACCAGAGCTTATAGCTTAGAGAAGAACGTATCTGGAGGGTCTCTTTTATAGATGAGAGAGCGTAACTGATTGACAGCGACGTCTGTTACCGCCTGGTAGTGGGTCGTTTAGGGCCACGCGGAGTTTGTTACGGAGAGTAGAGTGGTGTCCATTGTCGCGACTTGCCAGAGAGTGGTGGGGCCACGTGGAGTTTGTTACGGAGAGCGGAGTGGTGTCCGTTGTCGTGACTTGCTGGAGAGTTCAGGCTGGATGGCTGAAACTCGGTTGGGACGTCTGGTGGAGCAGAATAGCTCTCTGTCTCGGTAATCTGAGAGGAGCTCGGATGTTCTGAGGTTGCTGATGGGTTAATTACGATCGGGTGCCTTAGGCATTGATGCCGCACGTGAAGGTCATCTGCTGCTGAAGCCTGGACGGAGAATCTCTGTTGGAGAAGTTCGGCTGGTGTCCAACTGCTAGAGAAGCTCATTAGGAATTCGAAAAGCGTTATTGAAGGTTGTCCAATAGAGGAGTCTGGAAGGTGTTGTAGGAGCTCGTCCGTCGGAGGAGCTCGGCTGGCACCTGTAGAAGGTCGATGGCATGGAGAGGTACAGAAGACACCGGAGGCAGTCGGTCGCCATAGGAGTCCGAAAGGTGTTGTAGGAGCTCGTCCGTCGGAGGAGCTCGGCTGGCACCTATAGAAGGCCGATGGCATGGAGAGGTACAGAAGACACCGGAGGCAGTTGGTCGTCGTAGGAGTCCGGAAGGTGTTGTAGGAGCTCGGACGGAGACCGCTTATCGTAGAAGCTCGGATGGAGACTGTTTATCATAGAAGCTCAGATGGAGACTGTTTATCGTAGAAGCTCGGATGGAGACTGCTTATCGTAGAAGCTCGAATGGAGACTGGTTGCCGTGGAGCCCGGATGGAGGTCGCTCACTGTAGAAGCTCGGATGGAATTCGAAAAGTGGTCGACCACCGTAAAAATTTGGATGGAGTCTGGTTGCTGTAGAAGTCCTACCGCTGGAGAGGTACAGACCTTGGCGAAGTTAGGAAGAAGCCCGAAGCAGAGTTGATCGTGATAGGAGGAAGTCTGGAAGTAGTTCGGATAATAGTCAATCGCTGTGAAAGGTCGGCTGATAGTGGAGCCCAGAGAGTATTTGGAGTAGTCCGATAGATGACTGAAGGAGCTTATCACTGGAGAAGTCTGGAGGGTACGGTAGAAGCCCATCCGTCAGAGGAGTTCGGTTGGCACTTGTAGAAGGTATTGTGGGAGTTCGTCCGTCGGAGGAGTTCGGTTGGCACTTGGGAACACTGTGGAAGCTCGGCTGCTGGAGAAGTCCAGAAAGATGTCGCACAAAGTCAGAAGTCGGAAGAGTCTTGGGAGGGTCGGCTTCTTATAAACTTCGGTTGGGGTATTTTATACCGAACAGCTATAATTTTATAAACTACATTATATAAGCTAATAGGATGATAGCAAGAGGCATACTTAGGCATGGAATTTTTAGAGATTAATGCAACAAAAGTTATATTCTAACATTGAGGGAGTATGAAAGTAAAAAAATGTTGCACAGCAAGAATAATATCTTGCCTTACCAAGTCTCAGAATTTTTAAAAGAAGAAGGTCGGATAGCCATCCGGTCCTAATGCTTTATCTAGATTCATGCTGAATAATGCAGCCTCAGTCTCTTGCTCAGAAATCGATCTAGTCAAGTCATTATTCTGCTCAACTGAAACTTTTGAGGAAATAAGGGTTGAAAATAATGAGATATGATCCTCTGCTGTCCATCTTTGCTGAAATGGCTGGCTAGCTCATCCACAATATTGTTTTGATCAACTAAACAAATCCTTGCGCGTTGTGAATGGTATGAATCTTGTTTCTTTTTCTTTGCAAAATCTTGCTGCGATGGAAATATTTAGTATTTGCATCCCCATGTCTAAACCAAGTGGACATGGCTTTTGTGTCCAAAATGCCTCCTATAGATATAGATTCTTATGATAATTGTGGATCAAGAATAGTAGATACTTATGTTGATATTCAGATAGTCCACCACAACTAGCCTCTTTAATTTGTAGTTTGTATATAAGATTATTCAGATGCTGGCCTTCTTTAAATATGTTACCAATCTACCTCTTCCACCTTTTGATAGCTTGCCTAGTCTTGTGCAATAAGAGATATACACCATTTGTAGGATCAACTATACCCAAATATTCCATGCATTTTTAATTACCTCCCACAGCCCATCACAACATAATCAGAATTTTTCAAATCTGAAGGGTAAAGGACCATGCAAAGCTTTATTATAAATATTAACCAATATAGGGCAATGACCAGATGCAAACCGGATGAGATGGGTGACTTGAGATTCAGAATAAATAGACAACCACAGATCTGATGCAAAGACTCTATCAAGTCATTCCCAAACTCTAGTCACTCCCAATCTATTATTGCACCAAGTGTCGATCGGGCCCTGATACCCCAGGCCTATGAGTCATGTTTATTGTAGAAATATTTGAAACTCACGAACTCCTCAATCTACATGGAAAGGCATTCTCCTATGCTTTTCCTGAGTGCACAAAATACAATTGAAATCTTCAACCAATAATAGAGGCACATTCATTATTAAGACTTTAAACACTGCTAACCATAACTTTTGGCACTCAACAGCATATGTACTGCCATAAACCACCTCCAAAATTCAATTAGGCTGATTATCCTACGAAATTACCCCAAAGGCAATTTGTTGATCAAGATGAGTAAAGTTTACATGCCCCAATTTCTTTTTCCAAGCAATGACAATTGGCTCGGATAAACCCACTGATGGAATTATATAGATGTTCTAAAGAGGCCTTATAAACCATTGAATCCGATGAATCACTGAATAATCAAGGTGGGTTTCAAGAAACCAACAAACTAATGGACTATACTGTCTAACAAGTTGTTTAGTGTAACTAAGAAACGTGGGTTTTGCAAACCCCCTATAATTCCACACTAACAACCTCATGAACAACAAGAATGATGAGCAGAAGGAGATGACTCCATAGGCAAGGTGCTAGTACTAGAAAAAATTCAGTAGCTTGTATCACACTAGTAAGGACACTAGTAGGGTAATTATCAGCAGAATTTTCAACATCTAACTTACATTGTAACTAATGAAAGAGTGTTCATGGGGTGGCTGATTTATACCTTCCTCTTTTTCCTTGGGGTTAGAGGTAGTAACTTTCATATGACAATCCTCCTATTGAAAGATATTAGTTACACTAAATACAGACTCCTGCTCCTTCATCCCATCCTAAGGAAGCACCAAGTCAAGGAACAGGTTGACCCACTAGTCTCCACACTTCTTTTTGCAATTTACTGACTCCAGTACTTTGCTTCAAAGGTTCAACATCATCTGATTTGATTAAGTATTCACTCTCGATGCCTGAATCCTCTCCTAAATAAATACCTTATGTTGTGGTGATGAAGATGATCTAGGTGAACCGTTCTACTTAGCAGACAAAGTCGGTGAGCATTTTCTTTTATCTTTGTCTCCTACTTTATCAGTATGACATGAAGGTTCAACAAAACCTCCATAGCTTGCAGCCCCAAATGCTCCTCATAACATGTAGTCATCAATAGAGAAAATTTGGAAGTCGAAGTTGACGCTATATTATATTGTTGCATAATATATTGTTTGAGAGGAGATCTCCATGTAGGCTTCTTAGGCCATAACTAGTTGCCCTCAGCATGTCCACCAACAAGAGTAGGAGAGGAAGATTTTCTAGATTGCTGGTGGGACATAAGATTGACTTGCACTTTGGCAGCTCTAATCTAGGGGCCTAGAATAGGTTTATAATTAACACTACAGCCAGTAGAGCATGCATAAGATTCCATGGTCAATCTAAGATGTCCACATATATAACAGATCTTAGGTAATTTTTCATAAACAAACTATTATCATATCAACAATTCACGAACCCTCGTCCTAGTTCCTGGGCAGACTTGTTGAGAGCATCTGTTAGCACACACACCCGCGCATAACCCATCCTAATTGATTTTTCAGTCCATTCATCCAGACATAAGGGTGGACTAGCCACAGAGATAATTTTGAAAATTTTGTCCCTTTACCATAGTTCCAAAGGAAGGTTTAGAAGATGAATCCAAACTCCCAGTTGATAAATAGAGTCTTTACCAAGTTGAAAACTAGGTCTCCAACTTTTCAAAGCTAATAATTGGCCAACCAAAGACTATGGCCCCATAGAAAAAATCTAATTTTTAGCTTCTTCATTTGGACATTGAAACAGGAATAACCCCTCCGAAAGAGAAGAGACAGTAAACTCTCCTTCTAGATTCTACCTAGTTTTCATTTCTTTTACACAAAATCAAGGGAAAACATCATCCAAAAAATTTACCTACCAAAGCAGTTTTCCATCAATCACGAGATTATTGGATTTCCTCCTCAGAGAAAGCCACAAGCTGAGCAAAGTTTTGTTCAAGTACAGCAATCTCCTCTTCCATCACTCGCATGACTCCCAACAAAATCATCGTGACCCTTGCACCACCTAAGCCCATGTCTATGTTCCTTCCACAGTAGTACCTCCTTGTTGGGATGAAGCCATCCTCAAGGGAGAAATACCCTTTTCCCTTTGCTTCAAATCTAGGCTAGTAGATGGACCTAGAGAAGAAGCCCTTTGATGATCATCTCTATAGCTATCTTTTTAATCATCGAATTTCCCTTTGAGAAGAACAATCAAGAACCCTTGAAAACACCTTGGGTTTTTCTTTTACAGTCGACATTAGTCCCTAGCACACTCCTCTTTGAAGGAAATCCATTGAAAAGATCTCCTCCAGTTTGAACTCTTCCTTGTTTTGGAGCTTCATACATCTTTGATAAAGTTTTCCTTAGATTAGGAGGATTTAGATCTAAGAAAATGAGGTAGGAGAAGAGGAGAAGGGGAGAGAAAGCTAAGGCTAAAGAAACCAACACTAAAGCTCTAGTCGGAGAAAAAGAACCAAAGTACTAATAACCTCTAATTCTCTCCTCGAGGGGTTATTATAGCTTGTACCAAAAAAAAAGAGGATTTGTATGATAAGGGAGAACAAATCACTCACAGGGTTTAAATTTCTTCAAAATTGGAGAAGAATTGAGATGATGTCTAATGGCTTCCAATTATTGGCTTAAGAAGATACAGCCATAGATCAAGGCTTGGTTCAATAGATGGGATACTGTCTCCTTAATCTAATGGCTAGAAATGCTTTTCTTCTTTCAGCTTTGAGAGGAAAACTTAGCTAGGGTTCAAAATATTAGATCAACTTGATATTTTTATGCTTGTTACTATATTTTTATAATCTTTTGATGGATGTTTAGATACTTTTGAGGTAACTTTTGTTTGTATCAAATTTTAACTAAGCAACCTAAGCTATAAGGGGAGGCTATGTTTTGATGGTTATGGGTACGTAAGCTCCATTCAGAGTTGATGGTTATGGGCTGGCCACAACACTGCAAATAGATCTTTTTCAGTCTCATTGGAAATTGCTGATAACTTTTGAAGCAGAGACTAGCTACAACTTGAGATCCACAACTTGGTGGAAATGGTATCTATTTAGTCTTTATTAAGAGATTTTGGGGTTTACTTGGGCATAGGAACATCTTAGGTGGGCCCCTGTGTTGAGTACTATTTTTATTTGGCAAATGCTTGTCTACGGCTATTTGATAGAAGAGTATATCAAATTTAGAATTCATTTAGTGGTCGATGGATACATATGGGCCTACAATCAATAGGTCAGTATGCAATCATTTATATTTCAGCAAAAATAAATTATATAAATAATTATTTTATTTATTTTAATAAAATATATAAATAAATAATAAATAGATGCCAGAAAAATCTTTGATTGGGCCTGGGCATGATCTGGACCTAGGGGTGTCTAGGCTGGTCAACGACCTGGATTATGTGGTGTTTGGGCTCAAATCGAGGACTGCAATGACCGTGGAGGGTAGGGATGTGGTGATGGAATCGAGGTGCAGTCAGGGTGAAACCAAACTAGAGGGGGAGGAGAAGGGCGACGAGCAGCCACCATCGGAGGGAGGCACACCAGCGGTGGGTGCTATCTCCACTGTCCATCAAAAAGATTCAGGCATTGTAGTTTTGGAGTCACGGCCAACCTTGTTCTCACCACCAATGGGTGGTGTTAGTGGCATCGTTAGTGATGACTCTGGGGCCCAATGACCATTCTCTAGAGGGAGGTAGGTGGGAGGGGAACCTTCCAAGGAGAAACCCCTGGTTGGTGTGGTGGCATAGGGAAAAAACCTAAGGGTGAGGGCATGGTTGGAGGTGGGTCAAGCCATCAACTGCAACTAGGCTAGTAGCTTGTTGTGGCCAAATTGAAGGCCACCTTGGAGAAAGACAGGCCAGATTTCAATGTTTGTTCCTTGAAGGAGTTGGATGCTGGGTCTGATGATTGTGCTAGGGGTGGAACCTAGCACATCACCATTGATTGATTCCCATAAAGGTGCTATTTGAAACACCTGAGGGTAGAGATGGGCAATGGACTGGGCCATGGCCCGGCATGAGATGGGCCATGCCAGACATGGCCCATCAGCTACAGTGCCGTGCCGTGCCAGGCATGGCCCATAAGAGGGGCCGAGCTGGGTTGGGGATTTTGGCCTCCGGCCCAGGCCCGGTACGGCCTATAAGGGCCTGGGCCGGCACGACCTATGGGCCAGGCATGGCATGGCTCGTGTGCCAGTCCGATCCCCTTGAAATGGGTCGTGCTAAGGCACGGCACATTTGGCACGGCCTGTTTAGGATTTTTAAAATTTTGAAAAATATGCATGAATAAATTAAAAAAGATTGGAGACTAGAGATTTAAATATAAAACTATCTTATTAGATGAGGGGTTTAGCATGGACCCCTACTAGTTTATTAATAAATTTCAAAATGATACAGGAAGGGAGAGGGGCTAGACCTTACCTCCCGAGTATAATGAGGAAGGAGAGAAAAGAATAAAATTATAGAGGTGGCTCACCTCAATAATTAAAAAATTAATATAATTAATAAAAAATAGATAAAATCATAGCAGTCTATCTCTACTCTCATTGAACTCCTTCAAGACCCTCTCTCTGCTCTCTGTTCTTTTATGCTAGCTTGATAAAATCCTACTAATTGTTGGTCTCATTTGTATCATCTTCATCAAAGGATATAGTAGAACATCCATCTTTATCTTGAAGTCTCGCCTCTGCATCCAATCAATCTTTGAAGCAGAGCAGCATCTCCATCATCCTGTTGGTTATCTGACTTCTCTTTTCGTCAAGAATACTTTGATCTACACTAAAAGTGAATTTCGATGCTACTGTGGATATCGACACAGCTAAAATATCACATATAATGACAGACAAATAGGATATTAATTTTAACACTTCTCCATCAAGCTAACATATCTAGATTATCTATTTGATTTTCATCATATGCAGAATGAAGATCATTTCATAAATAATATTTAGTTTCCTACTTAACGCAGATGAAGAAGATGCAGATGAACTTGAAATATGTATCTGTCTCTTACGTGCAATAAACTAAAATAGATGATGAATGAGAACTACTAGAAGAAGCGATAGAGCTTTGTGCTGGTAATCTAGATCCATAAATTTTTTCATCATATAATGCATAAATATCATAAGAAATTTGTTACCTCAGCTTTAGCGGGTTCAGGATTTAATATCATATTTTCACAATATGCATCAAGTAAAATTAGCACACCACTCTATTTAACTCGTGGATCAAATATAGTAGCTAAATTATATATAAGACATATCTTGTTCTAATATTCATTCCATTTAAATTCTATTTATTCAATAATAGATATTAAAATATTATAAAATTTATATTCTATAAATTTTCTACTAATATCAAATGCTTGTTGTAAAAACAAACATGAAGTTGGATAATAAATATCAGAAAGAATGTTAGTAGCATTATAAAAGTAACCAAATTTTTTTCAAAATTTTATCTTTAATCCAATCAGTTTCAGTAAATACAAAATCTAATCCACGATCATTAATATATGCACTTAATAAGTATCTATATGGATATGCATTATGTATCATGGTATATGCTGAATTCCAATGAATCATTACATCAAGTTAAATTTTTAAAATATTTACTGTTGCTGCAGAAATCCGCCGGCGTCGGAGATGCTGGAGTTGAGGGTGCCGCGGTCGCCGCCGGGACCTGCAAAGGAAGTCTAAACCGGAGGTGGGGTTGCTCCGGCAAGACCCTCCGACGCTCAAGTCAGTTCTCTGCTTTAACAAGAATGGAGTGCTCGAACGGAGATTTTGACAGAGTTTTAGCTAGAGATTAGAGCTTAAAGAATAACGTATCTGGGTGCCTCTTTATAGGCAGAAGGCGTAACTGACTTGAGGGTGACGTTCGTAACCGCCTGGTAGTGGGCCGTTCAGGAGTTTATTACGGAGGGTAGTGGAGGAGGGACGTGGACATCGTCGTAGCTTGCCACGTGAGCCTGTTGCGGGGAGTGGAATGGTATCCGTCGTCGCGATTTGCCAGAGCATGATGGGCCGCGTGGGATCTGCCGCAGGGAGCGGAGCGGCATTATGGCCGTTATGGCGGCCTGTCAGTGAGTCCAAACCGTCGGTTGGAGCTCGGTAGGGATGTCTGAAAAGCGGCGCGATTCCCATTCTGAGGGATGCTCGGATGTTTCCGAGGTTAACGAACCCACGGTGGATGGGTGTCTCAGTTGTTGGTGTTGCGTAGGCTGAAGTTGTTTGCTGTGGAAGCTCGATTGGAGAAATCCTGTTGGTGAAGCTCGGTTGGTATCGGTCTGGTGCAGAGGTTCGTTTGACTGCCGTCTGCTGGGGAGACCTGCAAAACACTAGTGGAGTTCGGCCGGAGTTGGTGAAGATCGGCCGGTACTGTTGGAGGCCGGCATGCACTGTTGGAGGTCGATGGTT
>KE504642.1:1041765-1060646 GCA_000441515.1 Elaeis oleifera | reverse complement strand
AAAGGAGTTCAACCTGAAGTCGGTCACTGTAGGAGATTGGTCGATGACGGAGCTCGGTGGGCACTGTAGGAAGTCAGCAGACAATCAGAACCCTGGGGCATTTGGAGCAATCCGACTGGCGTCCGCAAGACCCGTCTCCGAGAAGCCTGGATGGGCGCTATCTGCCGGGAACTTCGGCCAAGGGTATTTTATACCCAACATTTACTATGATCTACACATAGTTGCTTAACTTTTTGAAGTCTTGCTCTTGAAGTATGAATAAAAAAATTATATTTTAATTTTAAAATTACATCTTGGACTATGCCCATGCTAGCTTGTACAGAAAGATTTAAGATATGACATTCACATCTAATATGCAACAACTAGCCATTTAAAATAAGATGCAATGAGTCTTTCAATAATATAATAGCAGAATTATTATTAGATACATTATCAAAAATAATAGACATAATTTTATCATTAATTTCAAGTAAACATACCATTTGATAAATAATATTTGAAATTTATTGTCCAGAATGTGAAAAATCAAAAGTATAAAAATAAAAATATATTTATTTAAATTTAGTTATTATCAATATAATGAGCAGTAATAAAAATAAAATAATTACTACCTACTGATGCTGATCAAATATCAGAAGTTAATAAAACTTTTGAATTTAAAGCAGAAAAATTTTAATTAAATTTTGTTTCATTGCTAAAAAATTTGTCATAGCTATCATTCTAAAAGTACGCATATTAGTTCTTTTGTAAGCAGAATGTAGGGTTAATTGAATATATTCTTTAAAATTAAATATTCACATAAATTAAAGATAATTCATCCTTAACTATCCATTTAACTAGTATTTTTTTTATTTTATGATTATATATAAAATTACCTACCAGAGATCCCTCTTATACATTGAGGGTACTTTGGAGATGAGAGTCACTCATCCTATAACTCTCTTGATATCTCTTCAAATGATCAGTTCTCCTACTACTGGTACAATTATAAAATTTAGCATATTTTTTACATTATGCTTTCCAGACTTCGTCAATAAAAACTCTTTCAAAATCCTCCCAAATTGCACTAGTCCTCTTATGGGAAAAGTTTTGACCTTGAGTAGTTTCAGAGGGAGTAGGAGCAACGGGATTAGTTTCCTCTCCCACAGAAATAGGGAGAATGCCAAAATAGCTCTTATTATAAGATGTCATTTCTAAATTTATGAATCAAAAATAAAAATAATCGAAGGTGGAGAAATTGAGTAGAGGTGGAGAAATTGAGCAGAGGTAATACCAAGATTTATGAGCTTCCTCTTGTACTCCTCGATAAGGACCTCTTCTTATGTAGTACTTGAACAGTTGCTAAATATAAATTAAAAATTAAATTGCTAGAACACTTACAATATTGCTAGAAGAGAGAAATAGCAGTAGCAAGGAAGGAAGAAGAGTAGATTTGGTGTGGTAAGAATGGAGCAGGAGGAGGCTATTTATAGAAATTCATATTTTTTTTCAAAATATCTCTCAAAATAGCCATTTTATGGCTATTGAGAGGGGTAAAAAGATAATAAAATTAGAAATAATCATTTTGGATCATTTTTGGCCGTTATGGGCTGAACAGGCCACGGCCCGACCCGTAACGACCTTAAACAGGTCATGCTAGGCACGACCCATTTGTAATTTTTTTAAAAAAAGATCCGCAAGCCAACGGATCAACAAACCGTATCAGGCACAGCCCGCCACCAACTGGGCCTAGAGTCGTGCTGGGCTTAGATCTGGTGCTAATCGTGCTGTGCCTGGCACGGCCTGTTTAGCCTCAGGCCCGATGGGCCTAGGCCAGGCTATACCAGGCACAGCCCAGTGCCCTTGTCTACCTGAGGGGCTGGAAACTATCAATGTTGATGTTTAGGAGACTTATATATCTTCATAGTCCTGATCTCTATATTGCGTGAAACCTGCTTGTTGGTAGTAGCCTCACTAGCACTTGGTGGAGATTTTTGAGAACTTGGGGGATCTATGCAATCAAGTCCCATGGGCTATTTGGGGATATCATTGTTCTTGGAGAAATAGGAGGGTTAATATGGATGTCTTCCATAACCATGACCGGCATGTGATCATTATGCTTTTTGAGAATAATAATCACCCTTGGCTTTACTTGGTATCTATGTGAGCACAGATTATGGGAGAGGCAAGTGGTCTAGAGTGAGGTGACAAGGCTATGTGAGCAAGATATTTCTTCATTGGTGACAAGGGACTTAATCAACTACATTGATGGTGCTCAGGAGAAGATGGGAGGTAGGCCTTTCATTGATAGTTTTAAGATAAGGGAATTCCTAATTTCATCCGGATGAATGGCCAAGTAGACTTAGGCTTCTCTGGCCTTACATTTATCTAGTGCAATAACCATCAAGATGGTGTGAGAATCTAAAAGCATATTGATAGGGCCTTTGCACGGCCAGCCATGGATCCAGATATTTTTGAATTATCAAATCCATCATCTTTCCAGGATTGTATCAGATCATTGTCCGATGTTGATATCTACAGACTTGGATCTCTTGTATCGGAGCCTATTTCGATTCGAGAAGTTCGGGCTATCCCACACCTATTCCAGGGACATTGTGCATGAGGTATGGTGGCTTTTGGTATGGGACGATGTAATGTATTGCATCATCTAGGGATTGGAGCTGATGAGATGAAGACTTCATCGATGGAGCCGAGAGGTGGCCGGTGATATCTTTTGGAGGCTAGACGATACCAAGATTGCCACCATTGAGCTTCAAAGGAAGGAGGACCATGATGGGGGATTGACTGAGGTTGACCTTACGGAGCTGCGGAGGAGACTTACCATGCACCACTTGCTTCTGAGTTAGTAGGAGATATTCTGAAGATAGAAATCTAGAATTCAGTGGATTAGAGAGGATGATAGAAATGCTAAGTTATTTCACCCATCAATTATTATCAAGAAACAAAGGAATCAGATTTGGATACTGAGGGATGACAGAGGACACTGGTTGGAGGGTGAGGAGGACATTAGACAAGAGGTTATCTGGTTCTTTCACATAAGGTGGATCGAGCGCCTTGGGGAGGTGAGCTTTCTATTATTCCTTCTCCCATTGATCAGATTTTGATGTAGGATAATGAGATGCTGATTAGTTGGTGATGGTGAATGAGGTCCATAGAGCCTTTTGTGTTATAGAGGAGGATAAGGCTCCTGGACCAGATGGATTTCCATCCCTCTTCTTCAGACGATATTGGATGATCATTCGGAGCAAAGTAGTCGAGGCTGTATAGCAATCTTTCACATCTAGATCCATACCAAAGCCTGGAAGAGAACCTTCATTGTTCTTCTTCCAAAAAGATAGGATGCTTTGGAGCTTGGTCACTTCAGACATATTAGTCTCTATACTATATTATACAAGACTTGTGCGAAGATATGGTTCGATGGATGAAGCTAATTCCCTCAAATTGATTAGTCTAGAGTAGGGTACCTTTGTCAAGGGTCGCAATATTTTTAACAATAAGATGGTTGTACGGGAGTTCATGATGACTTATAGAGGACTAGCTAGAGTTTGTCATTGTCTCATAGTCATTAAGCTCGACATGGAGAGAGCTTATGACCGCATCCAATTTCTTGTACACACATTAGAGAGCTTTGGATTTCATGGACAGTGGTCAGATGGATCATGGGCTATGTTAGGTTATCTTCCTTTGCAATTCTGATCAACAACACCCAACGGACTACTTCCCTCTATAGTTGTCTCCACCAAGGTTTTCCCTTGTCCCTCTATCTTTTATACTCTATGTTAATGCTTTGTCCAGGACTCTGTGGGTGGCTACCATGGAGTGGGATCTCAACTCCTATGAGCCTATCCTAGGAGCTAGATCAATTTTGTACCTCATGTTTGCAAATGACCGCCTCTTGGTGGGTTGGGCCATTGCTTGGACTATGGCCTGTGGCTTGCTTTAAACAGATTTTGGAGGAATACTATAGGCATCCGGGCATAAGGTGAACTTGCTAAAGTCAGTCTTGTATTTAGTTTGAAGACCAAGGGCTATTTGACGTAGGTGATTAGATAGCGATACGTCGGATCCTATCATTACCTCAAGATCCCAATCACTAGGTCCAGGCTCCAGAGGGCTGAGTGTACTAGGATGGAGGAGGTGATCTAAGGTCAGCTAGAGGGTTGGTAGACTAGGTGCCTTCCTATGATAGGCATGATCACATAGGTGAGATCGGTGCTGAGCTCAATCTTGATCTATTTGATGTCGCACACTACATTGCCAAAGACTATGTTGATGAGGTGTGAGCAACACTTTAGAAGCTTTATGTAAGGGACTACTGAGAGAGGGGAGATGTCCATCTTCTAGTATGGGATGTGATCTATTAGTCAATCAGGGATGGGGTTCTTAGTATCTAGTCTCTAGTGGCAAGATGCAAGGCATTGATTGCTAAACATACTGTTATATTCTTATTGCAGTCGGACTATCTTTGGAGTACAATGATGAGGATCAGGGACGGCTCGTGGTCCACTAGTGACTCTATCTAGCCCACTCGGGGTAGTGCCTTTGTGTAGAAGGAGATCTGCTCTTGGAACTAGATGGTTCTGGATCGAGTTAGATGGCTCGTAGGTGATGTGCAGGTGATCGACCTCTTGTAAGACCTATGGATTACTGAGATATTTTTGAGTAGATAGTGCACCTTTGTGAGCATGGAGATCATCAAGTTGAGGAGCGCATGCGACCTGTTCCAGTTGAGAAGAAGTGGTGGAATGTTGATTTAGTGTCTTACCTCTTTGGCACTAATCTAATGGAGAGGGTGCTTTCTATCATGGTGTCTGTCCATACTAGCTCGGATGTGAGAGTGTGGGGATTGGCCTGCAATCTAAGAGTGGTGACTAGGGACCTATACAAGGCATACAGAGAGTCTCCAACCAAGAGATCGGATGGCGCATGGATCTAAAGGCTACATATCGATCCGAGAGTTGGTTTATTTATTTGGAAGGTAGCACGGCGCCATCTTCCAACTAGAATAGTCCGTGGGCTAGAGGCATGGATCTCTCGGCAATTTGCCCCAGTTGTGGCATATAGGAGGAGACTATAGACCACGTCCTCTCTTTACGCCCTAGAGTTAGATAGGTGTGGAGGAGGGCCAAACTTTTCACTACAACTATTACCCTTGCGGAGCTCAGTCTTTCTTAGAGGTTCTCCGAAGGAGCATAGAGAGTGACTCATGCAAGGCTATGGGCATCTTGGTGGCATGCATCGTCTACAACATCTAGTTGAGTAGGAACAGGGGCATTTTTTAGGTGTGGCAGTTGGCAAGAATCACCCTTAAGAGGGCGTTAGTCCAAGCTATGGAGGTTATGTGTTGCCTATCAACTGGTTCAACCCATCCACTTGGGACATCTAGGACTCCCCAACTGCTCCGGTAGTGATCTAATTGGTGTTCATCATATGGGAGCCCCCACCTGATGTTATCTCAACATCAACTTCGATGATAGTATTAGTGGCAACGGGGAGTGCGGGATTTATGATTCACGGTTCTGACTCTAGATTTTGGGCTACTAGTGAATGTCACCTTACCGGTAATATGGTTCTGATAGCTGAGCTGCAAACAGTTTGGATAGGTGTTATCATTGTCAGGATGAGGCTAGGAGCAGAGAGATTAATGATTAAGGGGGACTCTACCATTGTAGTAGCCTGGCTATAGAGGCAACTGTCGGCAGTGGCAGTGCATCCTCTTATTCATGATATTCAGTGTGTAGTGGGGAGTTGCTCCTCTATTAAAATTTGTTATATCTATTGTGATGTCAATAGTATTGCTGACTAGATGGTCTCTTATATGATAGAGCATATTGAAGAGACTGTGTGGATCGATATAGACGACTTTTTCTTGGTTTTTAGAGATTTTTTTTTTCTGATTTTTTTGAATGTATTCATGTTAGAGTTGTATAAACTATTTATTTAATTAAAAAAAAATTATGTCCGTGTGATTAGAATGTAAAATAGGAGTATGGAGAGGAAATGCAAAAGATAGGAGAAGTGCAAGAAAAAACATCGCATCATCGAATAGGAATAACCGTAGGTTATCAATTTGTAGTGATGAGTTCGACTTTCCATTTGCGAGACATTCCCTTTGGGATGAGAAGAAGCTGTCAACTGGTTGATTAGAAAATTCTTCCTAAAATGAAAATATTACTTTTGGCAACTTTGGCATGCCTTTTTTCTTCCCTTTGCACAAAACTTGACTTTTATTTGGCATCAAATTGAATGCCCTTGGCCCATGCCATCATTTATACCCGTCCTTGTACGATTCTCTTAAAATAAAGTGAGTTTTTCAAAACTTTGTACTTGATATTCAAGACTTGTGCAATCCCCATCATAAAATGAGGCATGTGTGGCATTGGCAAGTGAGACTATAAAAGAGGCCAATATGGTTTTGTAATAGAGGTTGCAAAATTCTAAAACCAGTGTGTTGGATAACATATGGGTTTTCTATATATCACACAAACTCGATGAGTCCTACAAATCCTACTCACCCAGATGTCAAGATTGTATTACCACCCTTAGCGCCCGGAATAATGCGTAATCCATGGAAACAAGTATAGAGCTACTTTGATTATTATTTTTATACTTTAACCTTAAATTGAATGAATTTAGCATTACAAATTGGAGCAAATTTGCAAACCTAACCATGGATCTAATATTAGATATGGCCAATTCTTGTGACGAAAGACATTATCGAGTTAGATAGCTGCTTGAGTAGCTGAGGTATTTATGACATCCTTCTTACTATTTTTAATTTTGACGAAAATAATTTGGCCAAGATTATTATTTGAACTAATACTATCTCTGTTTTGGGGAAACAGTTTGAAGACTAATAACTTTATGGTATGGGCTGCTGCTATATGTAGTTTCATTATTCTACAAAAGCCTGTTTGTGCCATTCAATGCTAGTTTTCAGTTTAGAACACTTTAGTTTCCCATATATATAGATTTTATAAACAATGACTTAATAACAATTGATCGAAATTTCCATACAAAAGAATTCTGAATGCACATGCATATTACTCGCATATGTTCGACAAATCACTACTTATATTTCTATCAATTTCATGTTCTTTGATCAAGCTTCTCAAACTTTCTTTTGGGTTTTTTTTGGCTAATTCCAAAACACTATAAAATGCATGTGCTATCTTATACACCTTGTTGCACAAGGAAAATTTTGGCCAACTACAATACCTGCGCTGAATAAATCATTTAAGAGACGAGAGATCCTAGGATCAATCATGCAATCTAACTTAATTATGTTCCATGATGAGAGATCCTAGGATCAATCATGCAATCTAACTTAATTATGTTCCATTATGAACGTCCAAAGCTATAAATTCCAGTAAAAATCTTGTACATTCCCCAAGCCTTTGGATCCCGGACCCTCACATGTACATTGCTGAATGGCAGAGCAATCATCCTCTCTTCTCACTGCCCTTATTTACTGACACCCAACAAAGGAAGCGACAGCTTGGGTTGCCTCAAAGCTCTGCGTTGCCCATTCACCACCTCCCATCCCCCCACCTGCTGCACATGGTTTCTCCGTGTGCGCCCCGTCAAAGTTCGCGCCATCACGGGGGGTGTCCATGTGAGCTGTCCCGCGCTTAGCTTTCTCTCTCCTCTCTTAGAGAGAGAAGGAAGGTCATGTGGGTCCCACCCACCACCCTTCTCACGCCTTGAGAGGCGCCCACCATCTTAGGCTTCCTTCGAAAACATTTAATATTTCTCAAGTGCACCCCATGAAGTACGTAACAAAAGATACCCCCCTAAAGGACAAGTTCATGAACCTGCCACAGGACTTCCATTGCGATACAATGAAGTAAACGGTAGAGGGAGAGAGAGCCTCAACGTAACGCGCTGCCCATCTCACTTTGCGCGCTCTTTCCTCCCACTGCACCGCACTGCAATTATATAAAAGCAAAACCATCCTGCATCATTCGTTTCCCTCACGGATGCTTTACTTACAAGCCCGTTCTTCTGCTTCCTTTCCCATCCCCATATCTTTCCTGACCTTGTAGTAGCCAATGGAGAGGTGAGAGAGAACAAAAGATAAAGAGGAGAGAAAGTTTGGATTTCGTCATCTTTTCTCCTCACCTCTCAATCTCTTCCTCCACTCCCCAGTCAATCCTTTTCATAAAATGACTCTAAACACTGCTGCCTTTGCTCTCTTGTGTTGTCTTTCAATCTCCATCCTTGTTGGTGCCGATAATCCATACAGGTTCTTCACTTGGAATGTGTCTTTTGGAGACATCTATCCTCTTGGTGTAAGGCAACAGGTATTCTCTCTTCTTTTGTTTGTCCTCTCTGTGTGTGTTTGCCTGTGTGTTATTTTTCTTTCTAGAAAGTCTTTTTTTGTGGCATTGTGATGATATTTCTTTGGTGTATTTGGTATAGGGGATACTGATCAATGGGCAATTCCCGGGGCCAGATATCTACTCTGTCACCAATGACAATCTCATTATAAATGTGCACAATAGCTTGAGCGAGCCCTTCCTCATCTCATGGCAAGTGTTAATTCCTACCCTTTTTACTTATTTTTCTACGGAGAGAATCATGGAAGCTATATTTTTATGCTTATTTTGTATTTGTTAAATTTTAGTTTGAAAAAACTTCATAAAAAATATGTGAGGGTGGAATGAGTGCACTCCTTTGTCAAAAGAATATTGCCGACTTCTAAGTCATTATCAATAACATCCGTCATTAGCCCACCGCAGTTGCCGGGCAAAGCTAGCAGGCAAAATTCTCACCTAAAAAAAGAAGTTGCATAGATGATGACCTGCAACAAAATTTCGCTGCACCTTTTACTAATAGCCAGTACATGACAAAGGTGCTTGATGCTAAGAAAAGGGCAACCAAAATGTTACTTATCAACTGTTTAGCATTTACTCAAGGGTTGGGTTTCACTGATCCCAACAAAAAAACAAAAGAAACTGTCCCCACTTCTTGGAACTTCAAATACTTACAGTTTATTAGTCATTTAATAATTAGTAATTGATCCTTTCAAGGTTTACTTTGAATATACTTCTCTTACTTTTTAGGATCTCTTTATTTCTTATAACATTTTGTTGCTGTTTTCCATTTAATACTGTTATATACTGATTATATAATTTTTGCAGAAGATTAGTTCATACTGGTTTCAAGATCATTATAGAAGGAATGGATTATAATTATAAGTTGGTGCAATCTTTGGAACAGGAATGGAGTGCAGCAAAGGAGGAACTCATGGGAGGATGGGGTCTCGGGAACCAACTGCCCAATTCCGCCAGGTAAGAACTTCACCTACATTTTGCAGGTGAAGGACCAAATTGGCAGCTTCTTCTACTTCCCTCACTCTACTTCCATAAGGCGGCTGGTGGCTTCGGTGGATTCCGAATCCTCAGCCGGCCCCTCATCCCAGTCCCATTCTCGGAGCCGGCCGGCGACTACACCGTCCTCATCGGTGATTGGTACAAGGCAAATCACACGGTAAGTCTCTCTCTTTATATTCCATATCAATGGCATTCACATCCAAATTCTTTCATTAAGCAAGATAAAAGATGGTCGTGCATCAAGATGGCCGCACACCATATCCATCATATCATCTTATTTCATGGGTCAATCATCATGACAAGCTTATAATGAACGGAAACTATAAAATAAGATGATCTAATTGGTATGGTGCATGGCCATGTAGTTCACAAGGTGCAGGATATAATTTCTTAAGATCTTGTGGGCTAAGGATAAATGATGATGGCTAATAGTTGGATGTGGTGGTTGTGCACAAAAATATCGCATGGAGTGCACCAGCTAAAGGCGCAACGGACAAGGAGTACTGTCGTCCCGGAAGGGGAGTCACGGGATTTGTCTGCCTTCTTTTCTTAATCCATACTAATTGGGTTTAGGATGGCATCCAAAATCCATCCAAGTTATCATATAGTTGGTGCATTGGTGGATGGTGGGTTCTGTGAGACCACACACACCCATTTGATGTGAACTTTTGGAAGCCAGGCTATCAACTTTTTGGCACTGCATGGACAATTGTGATGTGCACGGACTTGACCTGTGGACTCACATGTTACTTTTGGCTGCTTCCTTGGGTTGCCTTGGTGTAGTTCTGGGTCGGTGTGATTCTGAGAATACATTCACCAAAATTTCAAATTCAAATATGTATATATTAAAATATATTACTCATATGAGTTCAGATCTAATAGTTTACTTGATAAATTTATTATAGTATGAATTATACAATTTTCTCTATACTTTTTTTATTTTTTTTTCCCAGATCAATAGCTTTGGACTCTCATGTCACCTTCCTTCCACCTGAAGACTCCATTATTGCTATCCCATCTTCTTTTCATGCTATCTTGTTTGGTACTCAGATCTACTGTGTCGACTGGTACTTTTCTTGGACCTACCCAATCCATCCTTACTGTAGTTCTAATAAATCTTACAACTTTTTAACCGACCAAGACCAGGGTCTGATCTGATTGACGAATAGCTAGTGTTTAGGTCAAAAAATTAGACACAAAGCTTCCACTATGTGCATGTTGGAAATACTTAACTCGAGACAATGCAATAAAAGTTACACCCATATGCATGGCAGCAGATAGTTCTACACTAGCCCAATTTTAATCTTTTGCCCTATAGTCAGCAAACAGCAATAACACAACATCAAAAGAGTCAGGAGGCCCACCACTGTCCCATGCCACAAACTTTTCCACCTAAGATGACAAATCTGTATTCAGCTGCGTAAAAGTTCGAAAAATTATAGAGATGTCTCTTCAAATTTAGGCTATTTATGTTTACATTTTAAAATTTAAAAATATCAATCAATCACCAAAATCTCAAATTTATTACGATATGATCCAGCTATCTGTCTTCATTCTAACATTATTAATGGAATGAAAAAAAGAGATAAAATATTTTACTTCAGAGAGATTATCTTTTGTCATTCATCTATCTACACAAATTACTAAGCACTCTATTCTCTATCATTCATTTACCTATATAGATCTTAAAATATCATATTCTTTGTCATTTATTTGTCAAGATAGATCTCAAGGTGCTCCCTTCTCAATCATCCATATATATACATAGATCCTAAGAACTTCATTCTTTGTCATCTACCTATCTATATAGATTATAAAGTATCTAATCTATTATCACTTTGTCTATATAGATCTTAAAGTGCTTCATCTATGATCTATTTACCCGCATAGATCTCAAAATGCTAAATTCTTTATCATCCATTTGTCCACAAAAATCTGAAAATATTCTATTCTTTATCATCCTTTCGCTTGTAAAAATCTTAGAGCACTCTTTCCTCAGTCATTTCTCTATCTGTACAAATCTTAAAAAAACACTTCTTCTTTATCATCTGTTCGCTTGCATAAATCTCAAAATATTTCATCTTCTATTATCCATTTATCTGTATAATTTTAAAACTAAATCATCATCCACTGGCATAAATCTTAAAGTGCTATTTTCCTTCATTTTTTTTCAATTGCTACCAAAAGCAAGGGCGCCTTGCTAAATTAATGGGAAGGATAATTATGAAATTTTATAAATATTAAGCTATTAGATGGCTCTTGTATGATAATATTCTTTAACGGAGATAGACGGCTGGATCATATTGTAATGATTTTAAATTTTTGGAATCTTAATACTTTAAAATTTTGAGGTCTAAATATTAATTATCCATACTTGCAGGGGTGTTTCTATAGTTTTATTAAAATTTTATGGAGGTCTAAGTAAGGATCTCCCTTGCACTCAATCCCATAAACCATCTTATCCATTCAATGGACCAACCAAGCCATATCATCTTCACATACATATCAGACATGAACCTGCCTATCTCTAATAAAATATGCAGATAGAAATGCCAACAGTAGGCTGACATTTGCATGAGAAGTGCTATCAATGAGTCCTATATATTGATCACACCTTCTTCCTTCTATATTACTCGAAGGGTTTGTTTGCATATTCCTACTATATTGGGCTGAAAATCCTATATGATTAAAGAATTGGGATGTCCATCTAAGTATAATTCCATATTAACCAAATACCACTCAAATCCAAATCCTGTGGCTAAAGGCTTGGATATGGGCTGGATGTGGATAGGCTTTTAGAAAATACAAAAGAAATGGGCCAACAGAACCGATTCTTATGGGATTTCAGGCCCGTTCTATATGAATATCCAAATAGGCTCTTGGTTGTTCAGCGATCTCGCTAAGTAAATCTAAGATAATGGTTATGAATCTATTTTGCAATTTTTTTCTCAAAAAAATGAATCTATTATCAAAATTTGCAACCAAAAAAAAACTCAGAGGGAAGAAAAGATCGCTATATATGATATCTATCTTACAACTGTTTTATTCTTGTGGCCAGGCTCTGAGAGCCACGCTAGACGGTGGCAAGAAGCTCCCTTTCCCGGATGGCATTCTCATCAACGGCCGTGGCCCCAACGGCGCTTATTTTACAGTTGATCAAGGTAATTCCTGGCATCGAAACAATGCCGATTTTTTCCTTCCAGCGCCGTTTTCTACGTTGTTGGTTGCTCACGTATCATCTTCCTTATTAACAGAATTCATCATTTTGAAATGGTAACAGTGTCAAAGAAACCTTGCGATGAATTATAAAATTTGGTGCAGGCAAGACTTACCGGCTTCGGATCTCAAATGTGGGGCTCCAAAATTCGCTAAACATCCGGATCCAAGGTCACACGATGAAGCTGGTGGAGGTGGAAGGCACGCACACACTCCAGAGTACTTACTCCTCCATCGACGTCCATGTCGGCCAGTCGTTATCGGTTCTTGTTACCGCCGACCAGTCACCGAAGGACTATTATATTGCCGTCTCTACCCGTTTCACCACCACCATCCTCACCACCACTGCTGTTCTCCACTACAGTAACTCCGGGCAAAAGGTTTCTGGCCTAATTCCTGGTGGGCCAACCACCCAGATTGACTGGTCTCTTAATCAGGCCCGTTCATTTAGGTATCACTATTTCGATCATTTTCTTCATATGTATATATATTTTTCCCTTAGATTTATATATAGCATTGGCCATTTTATCTGAATAAATACAAGTTATTTTTCTTTCTAGAATTGCTGAAAATAATGAGGGCCAAGCCTATGCTTATCTTGGGCCTCTCCAATTGTGATTAATTGGGCTATTATCATGGCCTAGGTTTGTGTTTAGTTGTAGGCCAGACTAGACCTACATGTGCCCTAGCAATAGCAAGCTCAGTCCAGCAACTCCTCCTGCCATGAAGAAATTATTCCCTATGCCGCACGCACCATGGGACTGTGTGCACCACGAATTACAACCATTGGTTCTTGTGAGTTCCATTCATCAAGCACACATCTTGGTGCACCATTGTGAGAATGAGTAATTGTGATTGGTGGCATGCACGGCAATATGGTGCATGTAGTATAGGGAATAATTTCTCCTGGCCATGACTGGCCTCAGTTTGGAACTTTGCATCGGTTGGCTGGTTAGTTAATTAGGCCTGTAATGGGCTTGGTTGAGGTTTTGGTTTCAACTTTGTGATTTGGGCCAAATCACAACTACATGTGGCTGAGTTCAGGTCAAGTCCATTGAGACAACTGGCCATGTTAAGAGTTGAAAATGTCATTCTTTATCCTCGAGCACATTCTACTTTACTGGCTTTAACCCAAGTTGATCTTTACATCTTTAGCACTTGAACTGGGAATTTTTGTCCAAATTGTGGATACTTTTTCTTTCATCTCAATCCTATTCATTTTATTTCATTTGTTATAGCTCAAAAACTTTGACTTTAGTCCATATGGCCACCTATCACCTCTACCATGTTGACAGGTCATTAACTAAGTTAAGAGGCATGTCGTGCAATTATAATAATATCAACCTCTACCCACAGGCCCCCTCTAATGATGGTGGAAGATTAAAGGAGCTTTTGGATCTACTCTAAATATATATATATATTTTTTCCAAGTAACTTTTTGAATCAACCTGGTACTGCTGCAATATCCTCAACATCTGATCTTAAACTTACTAGAAACACCAAGGAACATTCAGTAGTTAATTCAAACATCTTACAATGTCTGAGGATTTTATAAAATTTTTCAAACAATACATTCAGTTTATGGATTCTTGAGTCCCCACTAGGTCAAGTTATTTAATATCTCCATTCTTACTTGTTATTGTTCTCGGGAATGATAGGACTAACCTCACTGCAAGTGGACCAAGGCCTAACCCCAAGGTTCATACCACTACGGCATGATCAACCTCACCCGGACCATCCGGCTCGCCAGCTCGGCCGCCCAGGTGAATGGCAAGCAACGCTTTGCGGTTAACAGCGTGTCCTACGTCGAACCAGACACCCCTTAAAACTCGCCGACTACTACAAGATTGGAGGAGTTTTCCGGCTTGGCAGCATCTCCGACAACCCCACAGGTGGAAAGGAGTACCTCGACACCTCGGTCATGGCTGCCGACTACCGAGTCTTTGTGGAGATTGTGTTCCAGAACAATGAGGACATTGTCCAGAGCTGGCATCTTGATGGCTATAACTTCTGGGTTGTGGGGTATGGTGGCCATTTCTCAATCATGAATAGTGCCCATTAGCTAAGTTTTATCATATTGGAGATGGTGGTGAGTCGCTTCTTGTTTGCAGGATGGATGGAGGTCAGTGGAGCTCAGATAGCAGAAAAGGTTATAATCTTAGAGATGCAGTATCTCGCTGCACTACCCAAGTAAAATCTGAGCTCTTACCATATTTCCTCATGGAATATAATGGAGAAAGTTAATGCACCAAGCTATAACAATGTCTAGGAAGAACCAAGAACTTTTAGATTGATCTCTACTTATCAATGCACAAGATACTTGAGCATTGGTTTCTTCCGAGGCCGAGATGCTTATCAAGTATCAAAAATTATAAAATCGCATGAAGAACAAAATTTCAGCATGAATTAGAAATTCTATTGCAATATTAAACACTAAACCATGACTATTTTATTACTAGCTCTCTGTAGATGTGGATTATTGTAAAAGGAATCAAATTGTTTCGGGGAGAAACCTAGAAAACTAATAACTTTCTAAACAATTAAAGAAAAATTCAAAGAATTAACATAAAATGCTAAAACAGAGTGCCACTAACTCTTTGCTACTTATGGTCTAAAGACATGAAAATATTTTTTTGAAAGTCGAAAACTAACAAGTGCACCTTTACATTGTAATGCTGTAAATTTTGTTCTTGCTAATGGTGTTGCTAACATGAACAAGTGATGATAAGAGGAGGTAATCATGGACCCACCATTGTTGTTCTTGTAGGTATATCCCAAGTCATGGACTGCAGTATACCTTATGCTTGACAATGTTGGGATGTGGAATGTGAGGACCGAGTATTGGGCGCGTCAGTATCTCGGGCAGCAATTTTATCTGCGTGTATACTCTCCACTTGAATCAATAAGGGATGAGTATCCTATCCCCAAGAATGCCCTGCTCTGCGGCAGAGCAAGAGGCCGTCAGACTCGCCCTCTCTGAACTTGGCCATGGAAGATAAAGATAGTGCTTCAGCAAAAGGAACTACGAGGACTCGGTAGATCAAACTTGATATGCCCCAATTCTATTTATTGGTTGCAGGAAATGTCGTTTGGTATCAAGTCAAAGGTATAGATGAGGTGGTAGTGTTCTCTTCCCAAAGGGAACTAATATTCCTTTCAGAGGGATACATATTTCATTAGCTTAATGAAATTATGTTTAGTTTTATATATGTATGGAATTAGTTGATTAATCTTTATATGGATGTGTACGAATTCTATCCACTTTTGCTGTCTACATTTTTAAATTAGATAGTATATGAGTGTGATAAGCACATATTTTTACCATCCTTTCCTTTTGCTTGAAAGCCTGTAGAGTGTGTGGCAATATGCAGGGTACAAGGGGAAAGCACAATATGTAGCCCAATCTGCTTTGCTTCTAGAGGTGGTTTCCTTTTATTGCTTTTTTCTTTGTGGAGAATTTAATCCAAGAGGGAGGGTAAAACAACGGCCACAGTCTCCAAAGAAGCCCATAAAGACAGAGACGCATAGATTGAAGAAAACAAGAAATGAATGAATGGTTCTTGGAAAAAGAATAGTTGAAAAGAGGTGAAAGGCGGAATCCTCGGCAGAGAAACGTCCAAGAATTGACTTGGTACCTGCACAGGAAAGAGCCGTTCTTCTTGGAGGTATACAGGAGACGGATCCAACAGGCCCTTCTGTTGTTGGGTTTTCGCAGCAAAAGTAGTGGATAGATTCCTAAGAAGGGCTGTGAACTTTAAGCTCTTTAGGGTTATTTGGATATTCCAATAAGATTGGACTGAAAATCCTACAAGAATCGAGTCTATTGGCCCATCTATCTTGTATTTTTTAGGAGCCTATTCAAACCCAGCACGGATCCTAGCCTTTGGACTGTAGGAAGACAATAAGGCTTATGGAGGCCTTAGGATTTGGGCTTGACGGAATTTGATTGATACAGAGCTATATTTAAATGGACAGCCTAATCTATGAATCTTAAAAGATTTTCAGTCCAATTCCGTGGGAGTATCTAAAGAGGCCCTTAAAGGGTTGGGTGTCAAATTGGTTTCAAAGGGCCTTGAACCTGCGTATATGAACAGTATATTGATTTTAAGTAGAGCTAACGAGAGACACTTGAAGATCTTGAAAGTTGTTCTCTCCTTCCTTAAAGGCTTATCCTGCTTCGTTCAGGAGCTTAACATCAATTTAGGGAGCATTTAGCGAGGATCTTGAGCTATCAGGTTGGCTAGCTACCAATTTCCTCTATAGAATCAGTGTTTGTGTAGAGTGGATTGGACTCCATTAATCGAAAAGGTTGATTGGTGGTTTGGACAGGAAATTGGTGGTTTGGACAGGAAATCTCCTTTTCAGTGGTATTACATTGATATTGATGCATTCATACTTTTATGTCATCTTTCCATTTTTTCTGAATGGTGGCGGAAGAACTGATAAGATTTGGAGGAATTCTTTAGATATGGGATTCTGGACTATTCTATCAACTTAGCGGTAGGCTGGTCCTCTATTGAGAAGGATCACATCTTACAATTTGAAAAAAAAAAAAGAATAAACTGATCCTATTAGGAAGTGCCACATGTCAGAAAAAAAAAAAAAAAAAAAAAGAAGCTGAGCACATTCAAACCCTTGCTCACCTATACCTTCATCGCTAGCAAAATCCTAGGATTTCTATCCTGGTGCATTGCCAAATAGGTTTGGGTTGCATCTTTCATGCAAAAGAATGATTCATCTTTTTTCATGGTATGCATCATTGGATCATGGAATAGCTGCTACAAGATCTATGCATTCGGATGGAAAAAAGAGTTGGAGTGCTTTGAGAGCTATGCGGTGCAAGATCCAAATGTTGCCAAAAAATATCAATCATTCTTTACACGAAAGATACAACCCAAACCCCGATTGATCTTTGTGTGTGGGTCTTGGGAGTTCCCTTAATAGGGAAGAAAGCCAATGACAATGTCTTCAATTGCCTCACCATGACCACCAAGGATGATGATGATAAAGATGGAGGAAGATTCCTTAAGTGGGAGATCAGGTTCCCATTGCCGATGATATCCACTGTGCCTCCCAGAGAATCCTCTTTAACCTCCATCACCATGTCTTTGAAGGATCGTGTTGGCGCTCCGGATCGGTTCGGATCAGAAGCAGTGGAATTCAACAATTTGATCGATCCGGGCTGCAACACATAAATCTAAATCAGATATAAGCATGATATAAATCAGCATATAATAAAGAGAGAATGATCATATCATCTTGCGTGTGTAGACAAGCTCCGCTATTCGATGATTATGGTAAAGGGAGGTCCTCTTGATGAGCCTCGAATTTATCCGGCCTCTACAGATATCTACTTGAACCTGGTCTAGGATGCTTTCTCCAGATCTAATCCACCTAAGCCAAGGTGAATCTATGGACTCCTTGATCAGCAATCGAGCCGATCTCCGGGCTGCTAGATCAACTTTTGGAGCAGCTTCGATCTTCCTTCACTTGGACAGCGCATGAACTCCTTCAAGTGCTTCGAGGATTAGCCCAACTCCTTTGGGCGTGGGATATGGCAGCAGCCTACTTTTAGGCATGGGAGAGCGAATTGGAGGTAGTAGAGAGACAGTGTTTCAGATCTGATCATATGGAATGAAGAACCCTTTGCAAGCAATCCTTCTATAGATCAAAATCCTAATCCAACCAACATGGAACAACTCCCATTTGAAATTAGATTTTAGATGGGGCATCCCTTATTCTCTCCACTGTATTTTTTCTTATCCACAAGGGCGATGCCCCTCAGAATTCCTCAAACAAAATAAAGAGGCGGATGCCCCCCTCTTCATATTATTCTTTTAAACATGCATAACAACCCATTTGAAATCAAATTGGATCTCATCCCTTATCTGAATTTGAACCCTTTCAAATTCAAATGTGGATTCAAATGTGCAACCTCCATAACCAATCCATCCTTATCCATATGGGGTGCATGCCCCTGGATCATATCCACATGGGGCATGCATCCCTTCTCTCTAGAGAATGCACAGAGAAATAGGGGGGGCACTAACACTTGGCATCCCACCTTTTTCGTCCAATTTCTTGTTTGCTCATTTGACTTTCAAATGAGGTGTTGGTGCAGAATTCTGCCAGCGCCGGAGAAGCTGGAGTCGAGGGAGTCGCGATCACTGTCGGAAATCCTGTTGGTGCAGAATTTCGCCAGCGCCGGAGAAGCTAGAGTCGAGGGAGTCACGGTCACCGTCAGGACCTGCAAAGGAAGTCTAAATCGGAGTTGGGGTTGCTCCGGTAAGATCCTCTGACGCTCAAGTCAGTACTCTGCCTCAACAGAAA
>KE504642.1:999199-1028281 GCA_000441515.1 Elaeis oleifera | reverse complement strand
GAATAATATTGTGGTCTTTCGGAAGATAGAATAATATTCTAAAGACTTCTTAGGATATCCAACAAAATGAGCTCTAAGGGACCTGATTTTTAACTTATTCGCCTATTGACATTTGACATGGCCAGACAACCTCAAATCTTGAGATGACTCAGATTCAGTTTTTTACCATGTCATATCTCATATAATGTAGTAGGAATGGTTTTAGATAGAACTCTATTCAATACATATATGGCAGTCAAAAGGCTAATCCCCAAAAAAAATATGAAGGTCTGTGAAGCTCATCATAGAACGAACCATATATAATATGATCCGATTTCTCCATTCTAAAATCTCATTGAGTTGGGACATTCCAGGTGGAGTCTACTATGAGATTATGTCATGTTTCTTGAGATAATCCAAAAATTTTTCATTAAGATATTCACCTCCTCGATCTGATCAAAGAACCTTAAGGGACTTTTTGATTTATTCCTCCACTTCATGTCTGAATTCTTTGAATTTTTTAAAGACCTCATATTTGTGATGCATAAGGTACACATACTCATACCATAAAAATTATCGATAAAGGTAATGAAGTAGAAAAAATCTCTTTTGGCCGGTACATCGAATGGGCCGCACACATCTGAATGTATCAGAGCAAGTATCTCTATGATCCTTTCTCCATGTCCTACAAAGGGCAGCTTGGTCATTTTATCTTGCAGGCATGATTCACAGACTGGATATGACTCGAAAGTCAACAGATCCAATAGTCCAATTTTCTCCAATATATTAATCATGTCTTTTCCAATGTGATCTAGTCTTAGCTGCCACAAATACTTTCGTTTACATTATTTCTAGGACGTTTAGAATCTATGGCATTCACATTTTGCTCAACATAATTCACAGAAACATCTACATGTAACTAAAAGAAATCGTTTATCAGGAAACCACTACCAACTTTATTATTTCTAAAATAAATGTTACAATAGTCCTTAAAGGAACTAATTACATAATCATCTTGCGTCAAGCAAGAGATAGAATTAAATTCCTACTCGCAGCAGGTACAAAATAATAGTCGCTTAATAATAAAATATTTTTGATGATAGTCGTAGAGGGTACATTTTTATGATCATAGCAGCAACCTTTGCTCCATTCTCGATACATTGGATCATTTCACTATCCTTCACCTCCTGCTATCCTTAAGACTCTACAAAAAAGTGCACAAGTGAGCACTAGATCCAGAGTCAAGCATCCAACTGGATGTACAAGAAATTGTTAGGTTTGTTTCTATGACGAGCATCCCTTTAGAAGGTCCACCTTTCCTCTTATTCTTCAGACTAGCCAGGTAAGTAGGACAGTTCCGTTTCCAGTAACCATCAATGTTATAGTGAAAATATTTTCTTTTTCAACGATCTTTTCTTCAGCACCACCTTCTTTTCCTTCTTATTCTTTATCTTTTGTTCTTCATGAACTTTTTCTTCTTCTCAGTAGACTTTCTCTTGGAAGAAGTTCGCTCCACGGCATGTATAGAGCCCCTTGAACTCTTCAAGGTTTTCTTAATAGTAACCAGCATATTCATAAGCTCGGCCAAGGTGCATTGGATCTTATTCATATAGAAGTTTACTATAAACTGCCCATATGAGTCAGTCAATGATTGCAGAATGAGATCAATCTGCAAGTCCTTATTCATAGAAATCCTGAGCTTCTTAAGCTCTTCAATATCCTTGATCATAGTCAAATAGTGATCATGAACCGACTGCCCATCACGCATCTTCGCTTTAAAGAATTACTTGGACACTTCATAGTGAGCTATGTGGCTCTGCTCACCATACAACTCTTACAGATGAGCCAGCATCTACCTGACAGTCCTCATATCCTCGTATTGGCGCTGTAATCGTTAGACATTGACGCCAACACGTAGCACCTAATCTTGTTATCATCATCCAACCACTTCTTATAAGATGCTCTCTGATCAATGGTCGGATGAACTGGAAGAGGGGGAATGTTCTGGTCAAGGACATAGGCCAATTTCTCAGAACTCAAAATAATTTTCAAATTTTAGAGCCAATCTTAAAATTAGATCCGATCAACCTATTGGTTCTAGGATTCTAGCTAGGGAATTGAAAGCAGACATTGTTCCTATAGAGAGTCAAAGTTTCTACTTAGATTTTATGAATGACTAAACCAATTTATTTTAGATATTTATTTAAAATAAATTTGGACTCCCATTATTTTTCTCAGATCCCCACATTCTTCGAGTAGAAAAATGAAATCTCTGTGATTAAGAACTTTAGTGGATGCTGTGATCTCATCGATTGACTTACTACCTCACCTAACAGTTATTGATGATGGGTCAATCGATAAGTGGATAACTCTTATCCAATATTTCTCCAAACATATTACAACCATCTTCGATCTTTAATTCATGAAACCTCACCATATCCAGAATATTGACTCACTCCTTAATTAAGTCAGATCCACCATTTGCATGAAATAGAGTCGTCATTGGGACTCTCACCATGTCCAAAATATTAAGTCCAACCCCATCTCTATCCTACAGCATCTCATGCTTAATAGCATGGTTGCATTTTTTCGATGCAACTAAACCACTGTGTCTAGTCGAGAACAGTCAACCCTGGGAAGGTCCTGCATAACTACAATGATGGAAGACCGTTAGACTTAATATTTTATTAGAAAGATTTGATTTAGATCTCTTCCTTAATTAGTTATAACTGTTATGACTAACCTAGTAGCATGGGTTAACTCGAGTCAACAAGTAACCTAATTCAAAATATAATCTCCCAAAATGATCAAGTAAGTTAAGATGAGTGGGGATCCCATCGTTGCTTTCCTTAGATACTAATGAATTGGCTAGATCAGATAATGGAATCAATTAATGAATCACTATCTAAGTACTTATCTTAGATGCCAAATTAGTTGATTAGAATCGATCAGGTTAGCTTATTGACTTGGGCTTGAACCACTAAGCCAAATTAGGTCTTAAGTTGATCGATAACATATGGCTGTTAATCAATTTGATCAAAGTACAACTACTTGGGTTGGTCATGAGCACATTTGATCCCATCCTAACCAACTTTTGATTCGATTTGATCAACTACTCAAACTAGACCTAATTGAGCTACCTATACTCTGAACCCATATTTATGAAACTATCTTAGATCTTAAATTCTCAAATTTTATATCTCTTTAATTTATATCTTAATTCATAATTAAGTGTATCAGTCTAATTTAGATGTCTAAACAATTTTAGATCTAAATTACATAAGATGTATCTCATACAAATTTTTTGCTTAAAATTGAGTCGACTCACTCTGAATTTGAGTCGACTCACCACATTGAGCCAGCTCAACTATGACGAGCAGAAACTCCATTAGTCTGGCCTGCACAACTAAGTCGGCTCATCTGCAAAATGAGCCGACTCATCAGGATCTTGAGTCGACTCAACAAGGACTGAGTCGACTCAGCAGGCATGCCAACAACATATTTCTGAACTTTTTAGATCATTCATGCATAACATAAAATTCTAATTTAGATATGAAACTAATTTTCATAACTAAATAATTTTACATGCATCAGATCCTAGGATTTTTGGATCTAAAGTTTTGCAGGAAGTAAGGTTTTCTTTTCATGATTCTTCTTCATGGGTTGTGATCACATAGCATCTTTACACGTCATAAGAGAATCCATCGATTAGATAAGAGAGAGACTTTAATCTCTACTTCCTCTTATGATTGAACGGTGTGGTGATTAATCTATTTCGATTATTTGGCTACTCAGACTTTAAAACTAGATCCATACATCAAATGCTAGCATATATCTCATATATCATAAAATAGATCTAGTCTAATACATACTAAAATTTAATCAAATACTTTTAGATCTAACTAAACATGTTGAAAATTAGATCTAATCTAAATATTTTCATATCTCATCACTACTTCAGATCACATCTGAACCAGATTTAATCTTGATTTAGATCTATGATCTATACAATCTGATTCTGATACTAATTGAAAGATCGTGTTGGCACTCTGGATCGGTTAAGATCAGAGGCAGTGGAATTCAAAATTTTGACTGATCCGGATTGCAACACAGATCTAAATCAGATATAAGCATGATAGACATCAACATATAATAAAGAGAAGATGATCACATCACCTTGCGTGGGTAGATGATCTTCGCTATCCGATGATCATGGTAAAGGAGGTCCTCTTGATGAGCCGCACACTTACCCGATCTCTACAGGTATCCACTCGGATCTGGCCTGGGATGCTTTTTTCAGATTTGATCTGCCTAAGCCAAGATGGATCTATGGACTCCTTAATCAGCAACCGAACAAATCTCCGGGTTGCTAGATCAACTTTTGAAGTAGCTTCGATCTTCCTTCACTTGGACGATGCATGAACTCCTTCAAGTACTTCGAGAATCAACCCAACTTTGGCATGGGATATGGCAGCAGCCTACTCTTAGGTGTGGGAGAGGAAATTGGAGGTAGTAGAGAGAGAGATTCAAGTTTGATCATATGGAATGAAGATCCCTTTGCAAGGGTCCTTTATAGATCAAAACCCTAATCCAACCAACATGGAACAGCTCCCATTTGAAATTAGATTTTTGATGGGCATCCCTTATTCTCTCCACCGTATTTCTTCTTATCCACAAGGGTGATGCCCCTCAGAATTCCTCAGACGAAATAAAAGACGGCGGACACCCACCTCTTCATATCATTCTTGTTGGATATGCATAACAACCCATTTGAACTCAAATTGGATCTCATCCCTTATCTAAATTTGAACCCTTTCAAATTCAAATGGGAAACCTCCATAACCAATCCATCCTTATCCATATGGGGTGGATGCCCTGGATCTTATCCAAATAGGGCATGTGTCTCTTCTCTCCCGAGAATGCATGGAGAAATAAGGAGGGTGCCAACACTTGGCATCCCACCTTTCTCATCCACTTCCTTGTTTGCTCATTTGACTTTCAAATGAGGATCCCATGAAATTTGAATCAAATTCAAACTTATCTGAAGAAGATTAAATGCAAACAACTCTTGGCACTAAATTAAGAGCCTAAGTAGATTAGACTGACCCCTATCTAATAGAAAATCCAATCTTGAAGAAATCTGGGTCTACTCATGTGCTAATATGATTCCCTTAGATCCAATTAGATCAATTGAGTCCAATTAAATAATCCTAGATCAAAGTCCTTTAATGTGTAACCTCATAGGTTCAATTCTGCATAGTAATAGGACATGTTGTGATCTCTATCAGCAACATCATCGAAATCTTTTTGATGGATCAAATTCTTTTAATTCAGTCAAGTAGAATTATCGATTATCAAATAATTCTAATTAATCTCATAATCTATCGGTGATATCTAGCAGTATGTAGTGGCAACCTATCAAACTAAAAAAAACATCTAGATATAGTTATCATGTGATTCGATTCTTCTATCGTGAGTTCCGACAGGATTAAGATCAAGATTAACTCATCAAATCTCATTCCGTCATATAATAGAATCAATTGATTCGAAGCTGATGTGAAATTCAATAGAATATTTTTTATTTTTACACTGTTATGGTCATAGGCTTTGGAACAATCTCATGATCTATATAGGACTACTCTTCTACTAAGATCGATAGATCCTATCTTGATGTAATTTAATTCCTACAATGAACATACAGCAGCAACATATACCTCAAGATCTCAAATAGCTAGAAGATCGAGTTATGGTGTAGTCAAACTATACTACTCTTAAGGTGAATAACCGATGCACCTCAGATCAGAGAACTAAACACATAACCGTCACTATGAGCATATCACTGATGAGAAGGTAGACATCCTTGTGATTGTTCGTGATTGGTCATGCTCAATACCCTTATTCTCAACAAGCACTTGCACTTTCACTTTGGTATCTCTACACCGTAGATTCAAAGCTCATTTATCCAAAAAAATGATCATGCATCAATCTTTCGGATCAATCACCATCCCCATGATGATCCTATGATCGGAAGTAATTTATGAGTTAACTATAATAATATATGTCTCAAATTTTTAATTCTTGAAATGTGTGTCATAATATCCATTAACTCAATAGACAAGTCATAAACACAATAAAATATAATGTGAATAAAAATAATTTAATTTTATTAATATAAAATTAATTTATAATTATATCCTAAAAAATTTTACAAGTATCAGTCAATCTGGTTTCTAAAAATACATCCAACAATCTCACCGTCATCCTCCTCCTCCTCCTTTAGATCCTTTGATTACTTCCCTCCTCTTTTGCTGCCATGGATTAAGCCGGGTTCTTAAGGGTGACAACCCTCTCAGATAGGATAGTGCTGGCAATTCCTTTTGTAAGGATTGGAGCATCAAATGTCTTCCACTCTATACAATCTCCACCATTGTTGCCATGTATGAGGCCGATTCCATTGTCGTCCCTTTAGTTAAAAAAAAGATAACTAGTCTCATATAGGGGATGCTTCTATTTCATGTTAACCAGGGGAACATCTCTCTACCATGTGAATATTGATGGTGGTGCTCATCAAACTATACGACACCTGCCAAGGATTGTCGTACCCACAATTGCAAATCGAAGGAGGGTGAGGCCACCACCTCCCTCTATTTGTTCCTATCGAAGCCCCTTCCCTGGCTTACATCTCTCCTCTCCTCCTTTGTCTCTCTACACTATTTGCTACAGTGGGATGCCAGATGCCGCCATCAGTCAAGGACAAGCCCACATTCCCTTCCTCATTTTCCTTATTTTACCACTAGTATTTTCTGACCATTTGACCTACAGTCAAGGACACATCTTGCGTCGATATTGAAGACTTTGCCGGTGTGAGCCTAGATCCCCCTCTACCTTTTCCTTTTGGAGGAAGGATGAAGCCTCACCATCCAATGGGGTATAGCATGTTCATTGCCTAACCTCCCCTCTCTATTAGTCTCATTCCCTGTTCTTGCTTGTGGTCAAGAGTGCCACTCAGCATTAAACATTGGTGAGCACAACGATCATAGGTTATCCCTTTCTCTTTCTCCCATTGCTTTCTTCCCCTTTCTCCCTTCTCTCTCTCTTTCTTCTCTCTCTCTTAATGTGACATATGGCATTTCATGATAGGACCGGTCTATCTGATCTAACTAATACTTTCTCCTTTGAATTTATCCTTAACTGTTCCAAACATACTTCGTTAATCCTGTTGCCGCTCTTATTTCTATTTTGACATGAAGATGGTATTGTTCCCTCCTATAAACATCTGCTAGAATCTTCTCTTATAACACATAAAGCAAGCAAATAAAAGAGTTGAGAGTGAACATAAAGATGATGGCATCACCGGTTTAGAAATAGATAAACAATTAGCTAAATATCTAATTAGCTACACAAAAAAAGCGTAGTTAAATATCCAAAGCATCGTAAAAGATAACTATCGACGTAAAATACATCGACAAATAAGCATCGGCAAAAGAGGGGTCGTTGATTCTATTTATCGATGCTTAAAATTTTTATCGATAAATATTATATTTTGCCGATGCATAATGTAAGCGTCGTTGGTTTTCTTTACCTACGCTTACAGAAAGTGTCAGCAAAAAGCTTTTTAATGATGCAAAATTAGTATCAAAAATAGTCAATTTATCTACGCCTAAAAAGTATCAACAAATATATATTTAGCGATGTAAATATTATGTCGAAAAAAATTTTAGTTTACCTACGCTTATTTTACATCTCTAATTTTCTTATTTGGCAACGTAAGATAAGCATAGGTAAATAGATTTAGCAATGCTAATTAAAGTCGGTAACTGTTACATAGCATTGCTAATGGTGGCACGTCCAGCATCCCGACACGCTCTTTGGCAATACTACAGTTAATTTATCGATGCTAACTAGTAATGCTAAATCTATTTACCTACGCTTATCTTGCATTGCTAATTATCTTTTTAACCAAAAAAATTTGATTACTTTCATACCAATATTTTATAATTTTTTGATAAACCTATAGATAAATAAATAAATATATAATATATAATATGTATATTATCTTCTTCATTCACATATATATCAGAATTAAATTTATTTATTTTAATAATGATACAATATATATATATATATATAGCAAAATATTGTGTTCATTTTTATAACCACACGTATAATAAAATAAGTATATATACAATAATATAAAATGTCATATAAATATATACATCCATACAAAATAAACTCTACATGCCAAGCCATATCACAGACCTGTAATAAATTAAAAAATTAAGTTAGCAAACTAATTATTTACTAAATGATGAAAATATATAGATTAAAAATAATATAAAATAATACTGATCATAGGAGGATACTCTTATCATCATCGGTGGAGTCATCATCATAGACATCAGCAGGGACGTCGAAGGTCGGTGGGAGAGGCATGTGGCGATATAACTCATCGAGCTTTGCTCCAAGTGCTGCAAGCTGAGACGTAAGCTCAACATTGGCCTACTTTAGGACCATTATTGTTAGAATTTGATACCTCGAGATTCGATCCATATTAAGTCCATAACAAGATTCAGAACAATGAATGAGGTCCAATGAGCCCAACAACAGACCAAACGGAGTCCAGATTGTAAAGATACGTGCGAAAGAAAGTGGCATAACCCACAGAGTGGTGAAGGCCGACCGTAGTCTGATGGAGGTCGACGGTGGTGTAACCTGGCTCGACAATGTGGACCAGAATGCAAACGTGCGGGTGGGACTCAGGCCTAGGCAGGCGCACACCGGGGTCAGCCCAGCGAGCGTGTGGGGTGCCCAGGCCCCATTTTCTCTCACAGTCCATGATGGACCCCGGAGGTGTTGCACGATCATGCGACCACTGTGGATTGACTGGGCATTTCCCGCTTGGTTCTCATGGTCTACGTGGATCGAAGGTGGAGGCATTGCCCACTGTGTTTGGAGCGATCGGATGGCTATGAGCCAATCCGATGAAGATCCGATGGCCCAAATCAAATCCGACGATGATGGGGCATGATCTGGGCACTAGAGCACACGATCAAATGGCTCTGGTGTAAGTCAGTTACGATCGGACAGCCACGGATCATTTTAGGATTTGATTTGGACTTGATTTCTCAGTATAACACTTTTTTGATGATTCTGAAGCCTATATAGCTCCGATTGACGAGTCATTATTATGTTGGATAGCTGATGACATCCTAATCATGTAGAGAGGCTTCTTGAGAGGTTTCAAAGAGCTTTTGTGAAGATTTTGAGTTTCTTATTGAGAAATTTTATATAAAGATTGAGTTATGAGTTCTTCTTATATTTATTTTTTTTTCTCTCATAGTGAAGCTTGCATGCCCTATGGATATAGACTTGAGGCCAATCCACATATCTTGATTTGTTTATGGTATATTTTTCTCTTTCTACTTTTTTCTACGATGACGTGTGGTACTAGATCCGACACAACAAGTGATATCAGAGCAGATGATATCACAACAATTGGTATCAGAGCTAGACGATGCTAGGCATAGGTTGCGGTGGTGTTGATCAAGATTAGAGATGGAGAAGACAAGCACAATCAAGATGGAGATCAACCGAGTTGATGGAAAGAATAATCAAATTCAATTTATGAATGTAAGTACACAGACACACATATTCTAAAAGAATCATTAGAGATGTATGCATGTGCATTTACCAACTCATATTAATGCTAGCAAATGACTTCAATCCACCATAATGCATCACCATGAGCCTTGACTGGTTCACTGTATTCTTTTCTGCAAAAGATCTAATAAGCAAATGTATTCAAGATATTAGTGAACATATTACAATACCACATCAATTCAATAATTCATATTTTTATTATATATAATAGTTATCCCCGATATGCAGGATCCTCATATTTATTGGAGAGGAGATCCCAGTCGGGATGTGAAACATTCCTATGGGGTGTCTCATATGCCACCATCGTCCCATGTGCACTGAAGACCTCCTTCTAATGGCTATATAGCTTATATATGAATCCCTTAAACAATCTCCCCATATGCCTAAGGATAGCCTTCTGTATGCATGGGATATCAATCTCCTCGATATCAAAGTCATACTGCATAAATAATGTACAATACATAAGATTTAAAAAATAAAATTAAGTAATTATCAAATTAAATATAAATAAATAGTAATATCTGTATTTAAAAATACAACGTAATTTATATTTAGTTATTTATAAATGGTCAAGAAAGATCTATTTTTGGGGCCTCAAAACTCTCCGTCAGTCGAACATCATCAAAGGAGCGTATGCTCAGACAATGATGCCAATCTCACACACATACGGATGGATCCTTGACGTAGCGCTGAAGTGGCATGACATATCCCGATAGGATGACAACCCTCATCCTCTCCCAAGGATGTGCCATCCTCTACTCCTCCAACTTCTCATTTTTGGTAGCTCCATGAGTCCACCTAATCATAGTATTAGCTGCAGCAAAATAAAGCTTAAAATTGATTATTATACATGATAAAAGTTTAAATAATTAAATATAAAAAATTATAATATATAAAATCAATCTGTCATGACAGGAGATGATGTGCCTGCCTCGATAGACAGTTGCTGAGACGAGGAGGTACCAACATCTCCATGTGGGTCTTCCCTACCAGATGGTCCTCCTGGTGGCATAGCTTAAAATCAGTTATTTATACATGATAAAAATTAAATAAATTAAATATAAAAAATATAATATGTAAAATCAATCTATCATAGCAGGAGATGATGTGCCTGCTTCAGGATGCTGTGACTGCTGTTGAAATGGAGATGTACCGACATCTCCGTGTGGCCCTTTCTTGTCAGATGGTCTTCCCGATGGCATAGCTTTAAATAAATTATTTATATATGATAAAAATAAATTAAATTAAATATAAAAAAATTATAATATATAAAATCAATCTACCATGGCTGGAAGATGATGCGCCTACCTCAAGATCTCCATATGCGCCCCCCGCATGATATATGAATAAAAATTATATCAATACTAAATGATATTTGAAATTTTTTTACAAAATCTTTGATAGAGTTTCCTCTAAAATATAAATATTTTTCATATTAAATTATAATAAATAAAACATATAAAATAGTACACAAAATATTTAAATTATAATAAGTAAAAGCAATATGTATTATACCAATAGAATAATTAAATTAAATATTTTGAAGAATTATAATCAAATTATAAATTTTAGCAGGAACTAAACAGTAATATAAAAATATTATACCGTAAATTTCATAATAAAGAGTAAACTATAAATAATTGAAGACTGAGACCAAATATTACAATCTACTGGATCTAAAATACAAAATACCACATAACCCAAACCCACCCTCCATCCCAAAATTAGGTCTGATGGCTGCTAGGAGACTGACCGCCGTCCTCTCTGTGGTCATTTGGGTCAGCTGCTGTCCCCGATCCACTAACCATGAAAAAGGAGGGCACACGGCATGAAGGAGGATTCGATGGGCTTTTTTTTTGTTGATTTTTGTTCGGAGATAGGGGGGAAGCCGCGGGTCGCCGCCTCTTGCCCGAATCACCGCTGCCTCTCTATGGCCAAAAACCATTCGCAAGGGAGAAAGAGGAGGGGAGGAGAACACGACGATGGGAAGGACCGTCAGTCGGCATCCATCATCTACAACCGCATCCCCAGTCAGCGTCCTCCATCCATGGAGCCACAAATAAAAGAGAGAGGACTCCCTCGTCCACCACAGCTCCCTCCCCCCAGCGTCCTCCGTCTGCGACCACGTTCCCCATGGCCGCCCCCCCCTCTAGTTCAATCTATGTGGGAAAAGATCTTACCTTTGAGGCAAAGCAAACCGATGGCGGCCGACGCGCAGTGTGGAGGCGAAGCAGAGCAGCGGTCACCGATGGGGGCGGC
Source organism: Elaeis oleifera (assembly GCA_000441515.1). Taxonomy (NCBI): domain Eukaryota; kingdom Viridiplantae; phylum Streptophyta; class Magnoliopsida; order Arecales; family Arecaceae; genus Elaeis; species Elaeis oleifera. The sequence goes on along the minus strand of KE504642.1, from coordinate 1,016,383 downwards.
AGCGGCAACGACGGCAGCAGTGATGATTGATGGTGAGAGAGGGAGAGAGAGGGAGTGAGAGAGCCGAGGGAGAGGGGTTTCGATGGGAGAGAGGGAAAGCACAGGTGGGAGTGGGTTCGATGGGAGATGAAAATTGAGGAAAAAAAAGGGTTTCGACGACGCTGATATAGCGTTGCTATTTTTTTTTCAAATTATTTATCGATATAAAATTTATGCAGGTAAAGAAGACAATTATCTGTACAAACGTTGTGCATTGGTAAATGACTTTTTTACCTATACAACATTTACGTAGGTAAATAAATTTTTTATTTTTATAAATATTATTTATCGATGCTAAATTTATATAAATAACTAATTTTTTTACGTACATAAATTTAACATCGGTAAATATTTAACTATTTACTAATGCTAACATACATAGGTAAATAAGACATTTATCTATGCAAATATAGGGTATTGGTACTTCGGCTATTACCTGTGCAAAATTTGCATTGATAAATATTTTAGTTTTATTTTTATTCTCATAAAATATTTGCTTTCTCCAACCCAACACAATAGTGGAGGGATATAAAGACTATCTCAAGCAAGCTAAGCGGGGAGAGGTGACGCCTGCTGGAAAGCTAGGTATAGCAAAGTAGAAAGAGAGCAGAGCGGTAGTGGGAATACAAAGATTGTCTCAAATAGGCTATTTTTTTATTTTCTCTGAACATGATATAATTTAAATTTAAAGTCAATCTCTACCATTCATTATCTAAATAATTATCATTAGAGTATCATCATAAAAGACTGTCTCGATCCGATAACCCTAACTATGTCGATCAATAAAATTTGATTTCGACGGTCACGAACAACCGCATAATGATCTGATAGATAGAGATCACTGATAAATTCAAAAACTTGCAATGATGATTTCGATAATATTTATAGTATACTATCAAAATTTTACTTCAATCAGATATCATTATTATGATCAATTTAGCATAAGATAATTTCGACCGTTGGATAAAAAATGAATAATCAAAAGACTAAATAGTATCCGATTTAGATGATTTTTAAGATAAATGATATTTACTATTATTCAATTATTTATACAGTGATGATCATAAAATCCAAATTGTACATATATGAACCATCCATGTTAAGTAGATTGACAAAAGTACAAGTATAATTACTTAAGGATTTTAAGAATGAGTATCAAGAGACATAATTTTGGATCGTTCATATACGTATAGTTTGAATTTTATGATCATCATTGTGTAAATGATCAAAGTAGCAGTAAAGATCATTTATCTAAAAAAATCTTATAATCAGACATCGTTTACTCTTTTGATCACTCATTTTTATTTAACGATCGAAATCATCCCATACTAAATTGATCATGATAATGATATCAGATTGAAAATTATTTTATTTTTCTATGGTTCAGAGCTGCGTAGGTAATTGATCTCATTACTTATGCTAAATTAGCATCGATAAATTATTATAAAATAAAAATTAATAAAAAGAAAAAGATTTGCTTATGCTAATTTAGCATAGGCAATGAAGTCAATTACCAATGCAAGTTATAAGTGTAGGCAATTTGGCTAATAACTTATGCAAATTTAGCATCAATAAATAATTTTTAAATTAAAAATAATAAAAAATATTTATCGATGTAAAATTTGCATAGGTAATAATCCTATTTTCCTATGCTTTAGAGTTGCATAGGTAATTGACCTCATTTTTTATGCTAATTTAGCATCATCAATTTTTTATGAAAATAAAAAATTAATAAACAAATATTTGTCAATGCTAATTTAACGTAGGAAATGAGGTCAATTACCTACATAACTCTGAAGTGTAGAAAAATAGAATTATTGCCTATGCAAATTTAGCATCGATAAATAATTTTTTAAAATTAAAATAACTAAATAAAATCATTTGCCGATGCAAAATTTGCATAGGCAATAATCCTATTTCCTACGCTTTGGAGTTGCATATGTAATGGACCTCATTGCCTATACTAAATTAGCATCGATAAATTATTTATAAAATAAATAATTAATAAAAAATTTATTGATTCTAATTTAGTATAGGCAATGACTCCATTATCTATGCAAGTTAGAAGTGTAGGCAATTTGGTTAATTACCTATGTAAATTTAGTATTGATAAATAATTTTTTAATTAAAAATTAAGACCATCTATTATCGACATTTTGATTTAAATGCCAATACTAATTTTACATCGCTAATTACATTTTGTGATGGTTTTTAAAAAGTGTAGCTAATTATGCCCATTTTATCGATGTTTATGATTTTGCGTAGCTAATTATACTTTTTACTTACGTAAAATTTTGAGTAGATAAATATTGTATCGACAAAATCCTTATTCTTGTAGTGATTCTAAGGAGCTGAGACAATGCGGAGTTTGAAGTGCAAGAAGCAATGGCAAGGCAGTAGGAGATGATCGGCAACATGATAGATAATGGATGTGCGGATACAATCCCTCTCTTCAACATGGACTCTAGGATCCTTGCCAAGGTGATTAAATACTACAAAAAGCATGCTGGGGCCACCAATTCACTCGACAAATATGGCTATGCTGACAAGGAGATCAAGAGCTAGGATGCTATGCATATCAATGTACACTAAGCCATGCTCTATGACCTCTTTTGGTGAGATCCTCAAGCCTTCCTCCTCTCTCCCTCTTTTTCTTCTTGGGCTCCGGGGATTTTTTCTTCTAGGGATTAGATGATCGCCTCCAGTGTTTTGCTCTAAGATTAAAGAAGCTCGGTGTTTGATATGTTGCAGGTGTTATATATGGGATGATACGAAATATTGTGTTCACTTATAGAGAAAAGAGAGCTTGAATCTGAAATAAATTTAATTCAAAACTCATTGAGTGGATTATCTCTACTTTATATTGCATATGCCTAAACTATTTAGAGAGAGACAATGATCCAAAAATCCATTGTCTATAGATAAAATTTGATATCAAGACCACATTACAAAGTTAGAGCAAATTAAATAAAACCCATCGTGAATAATAGATAATAAATTGACATAAATTTTATATCAAGGCCAAAGTACAAAATTGGATATTTGACATTATGTCCCCACATCTATTATAACATGCTTATCTGAGAGATGAGCTCGTAGCATTGAATATGTGTTTATTGATATATCAGGTTCTCTATAATCTGAATAAAGGGTTCATTTATAATTGATGTTCCGGGTATTTCATCATGTTCTGTATATCTTGTTTGTTATTATTTTGTAAATTTGGACAAAAGAGATGGCAATGCCCATCAATATTCCATCAGAAGCATCAAATATATGTTCTTTATATATTTGGGATCCTCTATATGTAATCATATAGTGAGTTAAATATATAGTTTTGTTTAAGACATACATGAGTTGATAAACATGCTCCTCTCCATTTATTCTCCTTTTTATTCGGTATGGTGTTCTTTCCTTGCCCCATATGACCGAGGTTGTAATGTTATAGGAATAAATTGTAAAGTTTGACCCTCATGTGCATACATATACAAAAAATGAACTAAGTTATATGTTCTAAATTTTATTTCAGTCACTACCTTATTATTTGTTTTAACACAAAAAACTGTATTTCTATGATTAAAGAACATATTGTTTCTATGGGAGGAGATTTCAACAATGAAAATGTTCTTCAGATGATGGTCAAATTTGCTTTGTATCTCATCCTAGTGATCCATCCTTCGATGTCTTATTTTGTTGAGCTATGTGAGAGAAGACCAAGATTACATAACCTTTTCTATGTTGATTTCGGGCTGTCAATTATCTCAATATCAATAGTCTCTTGGACCTCATATGCGATAAAGTGGCTAACATGGTTAAGAGAAAGAGTGTGGAGGAGATCTACAGAGAAAGAGTGTGGAGGAGATCTACAAGGCTTTTAACATTAAAAATGACTTCACTCTAGAGGAAGAGGAAGAGATTTGAAAGGAGCACTGATGGGTCTTCGAGCGTAAGTGTGCACATCCAACTCTAGATATTATGCTAGGTAGCATGTGGTTGATTGATGGCATAAGGAAGCTAAGTACTTATATAAGTAGCTTTGTTGAACTCGGGTAGGTAATGGATAGAACCTAAAAGCTATAGCTAACTCTTGACACTAACTTTCTTCTGAGATATTTTCATTAGTTTTGTTCTTTAGTTTGTTTAGCTACATGATTTGAACATGTGTTTTATGATTTAAAATTTTGTTAATGACTATAAACTTAGCTTTGAACACTTTCAAGTATTAATGGATTTGTGCCATGAGATATTCATTTTATAGTCCTACTTGTTCCTTCTATTATACATCTCTACATTTTCATTTCATATACCATCATTGTTCTTTAGATCATTATTGAAGAAATAAAAATATTTGAGAATAACACTAACATCATTGTTGATTATTTCTTGTGAGTATATTCCATGAATGATGGCATGACAGGGAGCTATTAATATGAATTGTTTCCTCTAGTAAAAGCAATGATAGAGGTGCATGCTTCCTATATATGAAATTTAGTGAAGGATTATTGAATTTTTGGAATTTATTCATAAACAAAGGAAGGATGTATGCTAAGTTGTTTGACAAACATCAATTTAGCTTGAGGAACTACTTGTCATGGCTTTTTTTTTTAATGCTATGATTCAAAAATGTTTCACTTTGTTATAGTTCTTGCTTCAATGAATATAGACACTAACCGTACTAAACAGTCTTTAGAGTTAAACCTCTCAAATATTTTGTAATATCCTAAAATTTATTGTTATATGCAAGTCTATAGATTTTGCGGAAACAAGTAATGGTGCTTATGGTAATATAAATCATGGATTGGTTGGATGGTGTTATGACACAATTAATGAAAGGAAGAAGGAAAAAACCTCGTGTGCAAAGAGATAGTGATAAGGTTACCTTGAGGTTGCATTTGAGCTAAACACTAGTCTAAAACTTTTTAACAAATAAAGATTAGTATACAGTATTAATTAAAACTCAAAGTCAGATTGAAGAGAATCTCAGAGGATGGATAAACTATTTGAGCCTTGGTCTATTTTATTTTAGATTAGTTGCCATTGACCTAGCCCATGTCCATCCTACAAAATATGTACATCGAAAATTGAATATTCATATATGCCATTTTCACATACCCAATATAACTTTTGATGGAGTCCTCGTAAGAAGCAAAAAAATTCAATTTGTGAAGTTACTAACTGATTTTGAATTGGCATCATCAAATCCTAAATAGGATAAGTGAATTATAAATTTTACTTAAAATAAAATCCATATGAGGTTTGTTTTTGTAACAAAAGGATGATATTGTTTGATTTCGCCTATTAGTGAAAATTATTTATGATTATTCATGGATTATGTACAGAAGATCCTTCAATGAGTATGAATCCAAAGGCTCAATTGCCAGAATTACATAACTTGATAAAATCAATTTCATTTTTGGCTGATACTATTTGTCTCTTTCTTCTTTAAATGGATCAGAGAAGCCTACCAAGAGAGATTTATTCATTAAAATAAGACTATTATTTTCAAAAAAATAGAAGTATTAGTATAATGAGATATGAGTTGATCTGCTAACTAACATACGAAGAATTGAAAATTTAACCATAGAATAAGATAATGATGCATTCCCATCGTAGCATCTCTAGCCTCACGTGCTAGTTCTCTTCCACAGACGCCGAGACCATGGTATCAAGGCCATTCCGTATGTTAGAAATAAATTGGGCTAAGGAATATAAGCACGGATAGGTCAACAACAACATTAGAGCAGGCTAGGTTGGGTCCACGCCTGGTTCTTATGGCGGGGTCCAAATAACCGTCGGAGGAGGAGGAAACAAAAAAAAAAGTCTAAGAGAAGAGTTCCGATGGAGTCTTCTTCTCCGATGAGTTCGGGTGGGAAACGGACTCCTAGGGCAGGCCGGCGTCGGGTGGAAGTCCTCTATAAAAGGAACCTCTCCCCTCCAAGGCACTCAATCACGAGTTATCCCTCTTCTTCCCTGTGGAGCTAGCTGAATCCTAGCGTTGCGCCTGACGGAAGGAATTTGAGGCCGGAGAATCTCGCCGGAGCTCAGGTAAGTTCCGACCTTTTGCTTCTTCTTCTTTTGAAGTCCTCGAACCATCGCTGCCGGTTCAGAAACTTGCCGGAGTGATGCCCTGTTCCGTCCCCTCTTCTTTTTTAGTATTTTTGCCCTTCTTCCGGCCACCTACGCCGCCGGCGTTCCTCGCTGAGGGCCTCAGCCGCCGGCGAGTGGGCTGGGATTCGAAAAAGACCGAGCAAAGGGTGTTCGGCCCTGTTTTTGGCTGGTTTCCACCTCTTCCCGTCTGCCCCCATCGGCGACCTCGATCGGGCTTGGTCCAGGTGGACCAGTCACGATTCCAGTCAGCTCAGGAGTCCGTTTGAGTTATTCTCATATTCCTCCTATTCCCATCTATGAATGAATAAACGCTATACTCTTTTCTGCTGAAATGCAGAGCGAGTAGTTGAGAAAGAAGACGAAGACGATGGCGTCGCCAGCTGAGATAGAGAAGAAGATCATTCTAAGAAGCTCAGACGGCGTGGAATTTGAAGTGGACGAGCCAACGGCGAGGCAGTCGAAGTTGATCGGCAACATGATCGACGATGGCTGCGCGGAGAACACGATCCCTCTCTTCAACGTCGATGCCAAGACCCTCGACAAGGTGATCGAGTACTGCAGGAAGCATGCCGGCACCATCAGTGCACTCGGCGAATGCCATAATACCGACAAGGAGATCGAGAGCTGGGATGCTACATATATTGATGTACATCAGACCATCCTTTATGACATTCTTCTGGTGAGATCCTCGAGCCTTCCTCCCCTCTCTCTCTCTCTTTTTCCTAGCCTTCAGTATTTTACCTGGGCTTCAAGAAGCATGGAGTTTGATATGTTAAATTGAAAGTGTTATATTATGGGACGGTATGGAATTATTGTGTCTAGTTTTACAGAAAGGAGAGCTTGAATCTGAAACAAATTTAATTCAAGAATCATTTGGTGGATTATCTCTATTCAATTTAGAGGGAGATAATGATCAAATTGTTAAGACCAAATTGCAAAAGCAAATTAAATATAACTCACAATGAATAACTGAGAGCAAACCCACATAAATTTATATTAGGACCATAGTACAAAATTTGATATCTGACTTCGTTTTGAAAAAATTTTTAAAAAAATCCGAGAAATAGGGCGATCCGCCCTGTTCCCCGCGCGGAGCCGCGGCCTCCGCAGAAGGCTGTTCCGCCGCCCGACGGCCCCGGCTGCCCGTCGGAGGGCCTCCGATGGATTCCCTCCCTCTCTTCTTTCTCTTCCCTCTCTCTCTATTTCTCTCTCTTTCTCTCTTTTCTTTCCCGATTTCCTTCGTCGGTTCGCCTCGGTTCGGAACGGAACGGAGGCGTGCCGTATCTATATACGCCCTCATCTATTATGATCTATCATGACATGCTTATGTATGACTAATCAGGTTGTCAGGCTGTCTCCCCCTGTATGTGTTCATCCATATAAGCAGCTTCTCTATAATCTAAAAGAAGAGAGCTAATTCATATGCGAGGTTCTGAGCATTTCATCATGTTCTTTAGATCTTCTTTATTATTTTTTAATTATTGAAAGAAAAGTGATGGGCAACGCCATCAATATTTCATGAGAAGCATCAAATATGTTCTTTTATTGTTTGGATCTTTCATGTGTAATCATATAGCGAGTTAATTATATAATTTGTATAATATATGTATGATTTGATAAACACATATTGGTCTCCATTTCTTCTTTTTATTCAGAATACATCCTTTCCTTGCCCCCTATGATAGAGGTTGCAGGGCCTTAATAACTAAATTACAAAGCTTGACCCTCATTTTCTAAAAAAATGAATTAAATTATGTCCTCTAAATTGTATTTCAGTCACCACTTCAAAATTTGTTTCAACATCAACAATTGCATGTCTACCATTAATAAACATATTGCTCTTCAGTTGGTGTAGATTTCAAAAATGAAAATATTCTTTAGATAATAGTCATTTTCTTCAGCTCATCATAATCATCCTTCTATGTAATGTCTTATGTTTGTTGAACAATGTGGGAGAAAATCAAGATAACTTAACATTTTCTTTGTTGATTTCAGGCTGCCAATTATCTCGATATTAAGGGTCTCTTGGACCTTGGATGCAAACAAATGGCTAGCATGATTAGGGGAAGAGTGTGGAAGAGATCCGTAAGACTTTCAACATTAAGAATGACTTCACTCCAGAAGAAGAGGAAGAGATCCAAAAGGAAACCAATGGGCCTTTGACTGAAAGTGTGGGCTTTCAACTCAAGATATCATGCTACATAGTATGTGGTTGATTGGTGACAAAAAGGAAGCTAAATAAGTTTTTAATTCTCATTTATGTTGGTTTGCAGAACTAGGGTACATGGTGGATAGAACATAGAAGCTATAGCTAACTTTGGGCAGTAGCTTGCTTTTGAGATTTTTTCATTAGTTTTGTTCTTCAGTTTGTTTAGTTACATGATCCGAACACATGTTTCATGATTTAAAATTATGTTAATGATTATAAAGCTTTGAATACTTTCAAGTATTGATAAATTTGTGCCATGAGATACTAATTTTATAGTCTTGTTTGTTCCCTCTATATTTCTGCAATTTTATTTCATATATTATTTTTGTTTCTTTATACTATTATTAAAGAAATAAAATCATTTGAGAGTATCACCAACATCACTCTGGAGTATTTCTTGTGAATATATTCTAAGAACTATAGTATGACGGAGAGCTATCAATAGGAATTGTTTCCTTTAATAAGAGTAATGCAAGAGGTGCACGTTTCTTATATGTGAAATTTAGTGAGGTATTCTGTAACTTTTTGGAATTTGTTCTATAAACAAGAGATAGTTGCATGCTAAGTTGCCAGGCCAGCATTATTTCAGCTTGCGGAATTACTTGTCACCCTTTCCTTATGCTATGATTCAAAAATATTTTCTTTTATCATAGGACTTACATTAATGAGTAGGGATGCTAATCATGCTTAATAGTCTTTAGGGTTAAGCCTCTTAAATATTTTTGTATTATCCCAAAATCTTATTGTTATAATAAAAATCTATAGCTTTTGTGCACTACAAGAAAATAGATCTTTAGCGATGACTATTAGCTACGGTAATATTGCCGTTGCTAATAACCATTTTTATCGATGACAAATGGTGACCAAAAGATAAGCCATCGCAAAAAAATATTAGTAATAGATTTTTTGATTTTTAGCGCTCTTATTGCCGTTGCTAATAACTAGTATTTTTTTTTAATTTGACTGGTAAGCTTATTAGCAACAGAAAGATGATATTAGCGACGGCTTTATGCCATCACTACTACATTAAAAGTTAATTTTAAAAGTGAAATAGTATTAGCGATGGTTTTAGCCGTCGTTAATATCCCTAAACTTCTCTGCCATCGATCCCTCCCCATCCCACAATTTTTGGCTTCTCCGCATTTTTTAACGCCCCACCTCATTTTCCCCACCCCCTCTCGATTTTGCCCACCCACTGATGACCGACTGACCCCCCTCACCCTCTCGATGATTGATCGACCCCCCTCTCCCCTATTCTAGTTCCCCAACTCACGTATGCACCAACATCCCCACCGACTGCCACCTTCCCTTCACTGTCCCTACCCTCATTTTTCCCACACGACTCCTCGATTGGCGACCAACCGAACCCCCACCTCTCGTTCTCCCTTATTCCCCCCACCCTCGGCTTTCATCTCCCCTCCCCTTGCTCCCCTAATGGCTCCCTTGCTCACCTTGCTCCCCACCCCCTCTTCCCCTGCCTCTGGTCCCTCGCTGCCCTCTCTTTATCCCACCATCGATCCCTGTTTCCCCCCATCGTGCTGTCGAATCCGACTTCTCCGAGCCTTTGACTGCCTCTCTGAGCGTTGGCCGCCTCCCCAAGACCCCAGGCCTCTTTGAGCCCTCGGTCACCTCCCCAGTCCTTAGGCCTCATCGAGCCCCGACGGCCTCCCTGAGCCCCCGACCTATTGGAAAATATATCCTAAAGCTAATTATCTATTTATAGACGATTGAGATCTTTTTAATTGTACATATAAATTATTAATAAATAAAATTATTTTGATAAGTTCATCATAAAAGTGCATCTTTCTTTGAAGTCTTTAGAACTATGATATAATCGATAAAGGAGAATTTATCGAACAGTTCTTAAACTTGTTTGCGATCAAATGATACATTATTAATAAGGATAATAATATTTATTTAGATCATTGTATGCCATATAGGTTGGTTGTCCTCTTAACCAAGGAGTATGGAGATATTAATATCGCATACAGGTGAGATGTAGGAGTATATCGTCATTGAATAGTGACTCACCTGTGGAGCACTCTACTGTCAAGAGAACCTTACAAAAGGATATGTGCATAAGTGTCCCTCTGATCTGAGATCGCCATGATGACTTGTAAGCAACTCACTGTGCTTTGATACCGGACTATTTGTATTTCTACTACAGTGATGGAATGCTATTGGGTACAGTCAAATACTTATGAAGTCGGTATGTGAGTCGAGATGGGATTGATCCCTCCAGATTTCAGGAGTTAATGCATCACTGTATTTCAATTTAGTAAAATTTTGATCAGGATAATCCATGTGATGGATTTGAAAGATTGAAATATAATGTGGATGACTCATCCAGGGTTGACAGTTAAACCCTAAGTCATCCTGAGTATTGGGATAAAAGAGATGAATTATGCGGTAACCATATACCAAAGTTCTTGAATGTTGCTTTGTAATTATTCGACCCATTTGGATATTGGATATCATTACTAAATGGTCACTTCGATTAGTATAGAAAGGAGTTTCAATGCTACCGGCTTAGTGTTCGAACTTATGGAGTCACGTACAAAGTCAAACGACCTAGAAAAAATTGATCAGATATTTATGTGTTCAATTTGAAAGTATGAGACTTGATTGAATATGTAAATTAACTTAATTAAAATTAAGTTATAGATCATATGGAATTAATTACTGACTATGTTCAGTTAGCACTACACATGAGGTGTAGATTTGATTTTAGAAATGAATTTGATCAAATCAATATTTCAAGCAATTATGAGATTAGATTCGAGTCCTGATTACTTTAGATCAGATCTAATTTAATCAGATTTGATTTTATCAAGACTTGATTGGATTAATTTACCAAGTTGGACTTGGATAAGAATCCTAATTGGATTAGGATCAGCAGTCTTTTCGAATTTGATTCGAATCAGATTTGAATTAGATTCGAATTGAATCCAAATCTGAACCAAATCTAATTTGATCTACGTAGCCATATTTTCATATGTTCTCTCACCATATGGGCCAACCAAGATGGAGGAGGGTCCCTTGGGCATGCGGTATGGAGAGAAAGACACAAGTTGGTGCCTCTCCTACTTGAAAATCCTTGTGTTTTAGAGAGTTTGGATTTGATTCAAACATGGAGAGTCCTATTTCTAACATGTGAAAGTGTTTGATTTGATCTAGGATCTCTTGTCTATTTAAAGAGGGGTATGGAGAAGAGAGAAAGCAAGTGAGCAATACATCTAGGCATGCTCCTCCCTTGGGCATCCCCTTTTGGGCATGATCTCCCCTGGGCGTCTCTCTCCTCTAGGCATCCTCCCCTTTCTTGGTGGTGTAGTATGTGGGCTCCTTCCTAGCTTTGAGATATGATCTCAAATATCTCCTCTTCCTCCCTCTTAAAGAGTTCTTCATCCCTCTCTCCTATATTGCTTGGCATATATGCGAGTAGAGAATCTACACATCCGGATCTCACGAAATAAATTGATTGAGAAACTTCTTCAACCTTGATCTTTTTTCTGCTGCAAATTAATGTGAGATTTCATAAATATTATGAAAATTTTAATTGCTAATCTATTCAATTTTTCTCCTGGCATCCGATGTGATTGGATAATTTTTTATTCATGGCCTACCTCCCCCCATTCTTCATTCCCCCTTCTTCCCCTCGCCTCCTCCTCCCCTTTCTTCTCTTGTCATGTAGCGCTGCCTCCATACCACAGCATCGCCTTCTGGTTTGTTTGGTGAGTATTAGCGACGGCGGCGACGACAGCTCCATATCAATCGTAAAATACCATTGTTCAAATTTTTTAATATTTTTAAATTAAATTTATTAGATTTAGTTAAATTAGATTTAATATTTAAATTAAATGAATAATATTTATTTAAATTTAGTTAAATTAGTTTTAAATTAATAATATTTAATTAATTTAAATTAATAATATTATTAATTTAAATAATATAATTTTCGAGAGGTGGAACTACTCTGAGAAGCTTTCGATGAGAGTAGCTCTACTCTTTCGATGGTAGGGGTTCGAGGCTGGGCCACTACCGGACTGGCTCTAGCTCGCTCATCTACTTCAGTGACGGTCGGAGTAGCTCGGTGATTGAATTTTAGACCCTAAGTCCGGTTCGAAGTCTAAAAAAATTTTGGATTGGACTCAAGGAGGGCGTGGTTTGGCCCAATCCGATCCATTTTCAGCCCTATTTGCATTGCCACTCGATACTTTAGAATCTCTAGGTTGGGATTTGCTTGGATGCTATGCTGGTGTGCTCGTGCGGCCTAGTTGTCTGACATCCTCCAAGTCAGAATGCGTGGGATGTGCATCCTGACCATCTCCGTTTGCAATGATGCTCTTTACTTACAAATCTATTAATTTAAAATTTTAAAATATTGCAATGCATATAATCATAGACCTATTTTTTGATTAATGTACACATTCTACGGTATCTTATATTTATATATTTTTATACAGATGAGAGAATTATATACATTGATCAATTGATTATCCAGTATGGATAATTTAAAAATATAATTAATTCTATAGATCATTACAGTAATCAAACAGTATATTAAGGGTTCAAAAAAAATTTCGAACAATATTTTCTTAGTTCTCCTCATACATCTTATACCATGTGGAGGAGAACTAAGAGAAGATGCTGTCGAAATTGTAAGACCTAGTGTGGTGCTTCAAAGCCTCAAGTGGCTAAAGAAAGACCAAAGTCTATAACCCATGAGGTATTCATGATGGTTCTAGGGCTGATTTGGGTCGTAGGCTGAAAGGCTGTTAGCCTTCATAGTTTTGAAGTCCAGGAGATTTGGGTCTTGAGGGGCTAACTTGTATTGGACTAGATTTGAGTCTAAGAGAGGTGAGATTGGATCAAGTCATTAGCGTACATAGACTTGGATGAGCACAATCTTATATTGGATTAGCTATGGGAGTTTTTGGTTGGGTCATATTGATTCTGTATAATATACATTATATTTGATTTCAGATTGAGCCAAGGTTAGTACATATCATTTTTTCTCATTTTCTCTCTCTTCATATCTCTCTCTCTCTAGTTACCACCCCCCTTGGTGTGAAAAACCCTAGCTGCCATCTAAGGTTCAAGGGAAGATGCCCAAACCCTAGCGCCCTTCACCAAGAAACCCTAGCACCAAGCCCTAGTTGGCGCCCCACTCTTGTGGCCGCAATATCCCCTTGTTGGATGCCCCTTTTTGGGTGATTGCTACTGATTCTAGGTCTCCATAGGTCCTGAGAAGGTGTTCCAACAGTTGGTAGCAGAGCGGGGTTTGTATGGAAAGCAGGAAGAAGCTAGGAAAAGCAAGATCTTCAAAGGCTGAAATTTCAGCAACATCCTGTCAAGGTATTTCTCAAATCTCTCTATAGTTTGCTACATTTACGGTTTGGATTCAACCATAAAAAGTAGTATAAAAGTAGACTTTGAAAAGTTTGGTGGGAAGGAGAGCTTTTTCATGTGGAAAGTTTGAGTAGAAGATTTGTTGGTTCAGCATGAGTTGGATCTGATATTGGAGGAGAGGCTTGTAGGGTTTATAGATCGATAGTGGTTGTCTCTGGAGAAGAGGGCTTGTTCAGTAATTAGAGGTTATTTAGTGGATTTGGTACTCTATTTGATGTTGGAATGGAGGACTCCAAAAAAATTTTGGTCGAGATTACACACCTTGTACATGGGGAAGAATATGTGCAACAAGCTGATGTTGAAGATGTGACTGTACAGCCTTCAGATGTAGGAAGGTGGAGATATCATGGTATACATCCAAAAATTTGATTAAATCAGCAATGAATTGCTAATATTAGGGTGAAGATGGAGGAGGAAGACAAGTCATTACTTTGCTATGCTCGTTGCCCCTTTCTTATGATCCTTTGGTAACGACGCTGTCTATAAAAGGAGATACTATACTACGAAGATATTATCTCGATACTGCGACCAATGAACAGAGGGAGAAGTTGACTAAAGAAAGTGTTCCACAGGAGGGCTTGACTATGGGGGAGAGATCTGAAAGAGGAAAGAAAAGAAGCAAGCAAAGGGGACGGTCAAAGTCCCAGAAGGGGAAGAAGAAAGCTAAGTGCTTCAAATGCAATGAAATCAAGCACTTCAAGTGAGATTATCCGCTTTGAAAGAAGAAGCAAGGAGAAAAGGGAGGATCTGATTTGCTAAGTATGGTGACTGATCTTGAGGTAGAGGACAACCTCTTGGTGTTGGATGGTCACTAAAATAGCATAAAAGTATGGACCCTAGATTCAGCCTGCTCTCACCACTACACACCGAACCGATCTTGGATCTCTACATCCATCAAGATGGATGAAGGGAGCATGATACTTGGAGATGATCATCCATATAAGGTTGCTGGTATAGAAACTATCAGGGTGAGAATATTGATGGGATGGTGCGGACTCTCATAAATGTGAAGCAGTCCTAGAACTGAAGAAGAATCTCGTGTCACTAGGCTACCTGAAGCAAAGCGGCTATAGCTTTAGTAGTCATGCCAGGAGTGGAGTGTTTAATATCTCTAATAGAACCATGATAGTGATGATGGGAAGGAGGTTGGAAAATAATCTATATAAGATGGAGGGATCTATGATGACCAAGAATCTGATGTAGCAGCTGCAGCGTAGGATTAGTAGGAGGTTATCGGTTGTGGCACTTTCGCTTGGGTCATATGGGAGACTGAGGGATGAAGGTGCTCAGTATGAATATGTTGATCCTAGATCTGGATGGAGGCATTTCAGAGGTGTGTGAGCCATGCCAGATAGGCAAGTAGAAGAGAGTATAGTTGCCATCAGCACAGCTCACAGTACAGCCGCACTAGAGCTAGTTCACACTGACGTGTGGGGACTGACCCTGATTTCAGTCAGAAATGATACTTCCTCACCCTGATAGATGATTTGTCAAGAAAGTTTAGGTCTATTTCATGAAGGAGAAATCAGAAGTCTTCATAAGGTTCAAGGTCTAGAAAGTCGAAATGGAGAAAGAACAGGGTTGCAGTGTGAAGTGTCTGCGGTCAGACAATGATGGAGGATACACCAGCAAGGAGTTCTAAGTTTTTTGTGAAGAATGTGGCATCAAAAAGTACTTCTTCATAAGGGAGACTCCTCAACAAAATAGGATGGCCGAAAGGATGAACAGAATCTTTTTGGAGAAAGCAAGGTGCATGAGGCTGCAGGTTTGGCTTCTTAAGGCGTTCTAGATAGATATAGTTGATGCAGCATGTTATCTGATGAATTGATCACTTCACACCAAGTTAGATGGTGGAATTCTAGAAGAAAATTGTCTGAAAGAAGGTGGAGCTGAACCATCTAAGGGTGTTTGGGTGCACGACCTATGTGCATGTGGGTGCTGGTGAGTGGAGCAAGTTGGACGTCAGATCGAAAACATGGTGTTCTTGGTTTCTGCGAGGTATTAAAGGATACCAGCTATGAGATTCCTTGAAGAAGAAGGCCATCATCAGTAGAGATATGATCTTCGATGAAAACTCAGTTCTCCAAAGACAAGAAAGCATGGAGGAATAGCAGGAGCAGTGGGAGATCTAGCCGGGCAGCGGTGGATAGCTAACTTTCTACACTATTTTATCTTTTGCAGGTGCACCTAGAGGACTTGATATTCAGGTGGAGCACTCTCTAAAGATATATCCACAAGTGGAGAATACTGAGATGGAAGGTAGAAGCTGAGAGGTTCAACAGGAATAAGTTGGACCCAGAGTAGACATCGGGGTTGCACTGCACATGCCAAAGAGGAATATGAGTCAACCGAATTGATATCGCTTCAAAGAATTAGTGTCATATAGCCTAGTGATAGTGAATGGAGATCCCTATACCTATGAGGAGGTGATATAGAGTCATGATAGAGATAGGTGGATCTAGGCAATATCTGAAAAAATGCAATCCCTCCACAAAAATCAAACTTGACGGTTGGTGCCACTACCACAGAGGAAGAAATCCATTGGTTGCAAATGGATTTTGTAACATAAGGGCCTTCAGAGTAGGGAGGTATCAGATATAAGACAAGATTAGTAGCTAAGGGATACTCCTAGAAGGAAGGCATCGATTTTAGCCAGGTGTTCTCTCTGGTTGTCAGGCATACATCCATATGCATGCTGCTGAGTATCGTAGCAGAATAGGATCTGAAACTAGAGTAGATGGATGTCAAAACGATCTTTCTCTATAGTCATCTAGAGGAGAGCATACGCGTGGAGCATCCACAAGGGTTCAAAGAGTTAGAATTTGAAGAGAAGGTCTGCTTGCTACAGAAGTCACCGTATGGGTTAAAGTAGTTGTTGAGACAGTGGTACAAGTGCTTCGACTCTTATGTGAGGAGCATTGGGTTTTCAAGTGTGAGTTTGATCCTTGTGTATATGTGAAGACTCAAGAGGATGAGTCTAGATTGTACCTACTCTTATATGTCGATGACATGCTAATAGCATGCAAGAGTTGGAAGATTATGCAGGAATAGTAGGCAGCCTTATCTTAGAAGTTTGAGATGAAGGATTTGAAGTCTACAAAGAAGATTCAAGGCATGGAGATCCTCAGAGAAAGAGCCAAGGGGCTGCTGTATTTATCTCAAAGAGACTACATTCGAAAGATCTTAGAAAGATTCGGGATGAAGGATGCCAAATGGGCAGTGCTATCACTTGTCGGTCACATCAGCCTTTCAAAGATCATGTCACCACAGACTGAGGTGGAGGTTCAAAAGATAGAGAGAGTACCATATGCCTCAAGAGTAAAAAATCTAATATATACAATGATGTATTGTAGGTCGGATCTTGCCCACACAGTGAGTCAGGTCAATAGGTGTTGGGAATAGTGTCCCAAAGCCAATCA
>KE504642.1:937814-959414 GCA_000441515.1 Elaeis oleifera | reverse complement strand
CATACAACTTGTATCACATACAATAATTAGAGTTTCAAGATCTAAAATTTTACAGAAAATAAGTTTTTCTTTTGTATTCTTCTTCATGGGATCTAATCACATAGCACCCCTACACGCCATAAGAGTATGCTATCGAATGAGAAGAGAGGGCCTTTAAACCTTTCTTGCTCCTATAATCGGACAGCCTGATGATCAACCCAATCCAAATACTTGCTAATCAGATCATCTAATCTAATCACATATCATATATGTATGAATTTAGATCTAATCTAAATTACATCAGATCTGATTATAATTTTAGATCACATCTAAATCAGATCATAAATATCACATGTACGACATAAAATCAGATTTTATCAAGGATCAGCACAAACTAGGATAATTTTTCACTATAAGGGGTAAATCCTATAGCAGGATAACTTTATGTCAATTTATGCGATCTATCATTAATTAAATTTAGATTAAAATATTATATATTAAATTTAAATAAAATTAAAATTTAGATTTAATATGCACATAAATCATGTCATAATAAATCTAGACTCTGATACCATTGTTGGTGAATGTAGGCGATTTTACACATGTATTTTAAAAATTTTCAAATAATTATAGTGAAAGTTAATTAAATTAATTAAATTAATCTAATATGTATATGATCTAATCATCAAATTAACCTATTCTAGAATCTATGATATGATATGTTGCATATAAAATCTAAAAAATACTGAAGATAAAATCAGCATGCATGTATGTGAGCAACAGATCACATCTACTTCTAATCTGAGTTCAAAACTTGATATCTTTGCATGGATCGATGATTGCCACTGTTGAGAGATATGGTGAAGAAGATCTTTGCTGGTTGCTCGCAACTGCATAGGCATCCGATCTCTACAAAAAATTCACTCGAAGCTCCAATCTGATCGATCTTTTCGAGAGTGCTAGCTCACGTGAAGACCTTCCTCTTGACTAATCTGAATCTTTTTTTAAGTTTTAAATTTTTTTAGAGGTTAAAAATAGATTTCTGGAGGAGATAAAGAGCTGAAAGAAAGATAGAGAGGAAAATAATTTTTTCTTATTTTTCTATCTTCCCAAACCCTGAGGATCAAAACTTTAGAAACCTAATTTTTGCGTATACCCCTAGAGAAGAGGACTCTCCTCTTCTTTCACGCCATGAAACCATGCCCAAGACCCCTCTCAATGTGAAGGCCTCTCTCTCAGATATCTTACATGCATAATAATAAAATAAAACTCCTTTTATTTTAACATGTAAGAAGGTGGGGTGAAGAATCCTAGAGATCATGGACTCTTGATGTGTTGTCACCCCTACTCAAAAATTTACGCCAAAATATGCCAAAAAATATGGGATGCCCCTTCCCATATTTTTTTCATGGTAAATTAATTCTCCAACTAATTTCTTACAAAAATTTTCCTCAAAATATCACACATATAAAGAGAAAAAATAAGTTGGTAGCAAGGTCTTAGAGATAATGTCAAACATTATCTATATGGTATCCTATTTCAAATCAGATTTGAACATACCATTTAAAACCTGATCCTATCTAAATTTAGATGTGAGATAGAGAAGAGAAAGAACTCTTTAACATGAGAAAATCTTGCACAAAAACTATTTGTGCATGAGGATATATGACGTCAAAGTAGGAGGTGCATGGGAGAAGAGTCCTATTCTAATAAGGACTCTTAATTTCCTTATTTGAATCCAAACCAAATCATATCTGGTTTAGCCCAAATAAAATATATGAAATCCAATTTAATTAGGTTCATAAGTTTTAATCAAATCTTAATTAAATTAAAAATTGATTGAATCAAAGTTCTGATCAAATCAGGAATAATTCTCTCTTAGTGATTAAGTCATCTCATAACCTAATCGAGTCAAACCTAATAGAATCCAATTCAATTAGATTTTATTAATCTTCTTTGATCAATCAAATTGAGCTAATCAGTAATTTAATTACTAATTAATTTTTATTAATTCACTAATACTTGATAAATTAATTTATTACAACTTTTGCATAAGGTTAACTATCAATCAAGTTGATGATTAAGCCCTTGAATGATTCTCAATTGTTGATCAATCACATGATCAGTCAGAAATTTTTTTAAGTGTGACCCCATAAGTTTAAACATAAGTTGGTAGCACAGGAATAACTTTCTGAATCAATCGATGTAACCATCTAGTAATGGTGACCCGACATCCGGATAGGTCGAATGAAGGAGAAGCAACATTCAAGAACCTACTGGCGCATGGTTACCGTATAATTTATCCCTTTGACTTTAATACTCAAGGATGACTTAGGATTTAACTGTCAATCCTAGATAAGTCATGCATATTGTATTTCAATCTTTTTCAAATCCATTACATGGATTATCAGAGCTCTAATTTTCTAAATTAAAATATATTGATACATTAACTCCTACTAATTTGGAGGGTCAATCCCATCTTGACTCATGTACTGACTTGAAAAGTACTTGACTACACCCAAAAATCTTCATTACTGAATTAGAAACTCAGTTAGTCCACCACCAAAGTACAGTGAATTGCTTGCAAATCACCATGGTGATCTCAGATCGGAGGGATACTTATATCCATACCCTTTGCGAGCTATCCTTGACAATAGAGTGCTCCACAGTTGGTCACGTTCAGTGATGATGTACTCTTACATCTCACCTGCATGCCATACCAGTATCTTCATACTATTTGATTACGAGGACAACCAATGCATATGGCACACAACGACCTACACTTTATATCACCATCATTCTAGTAATAGCGTATCGTTTGATCGCAAACCAATTTAAGGACTAAACGATAAATATTCTTTATCAATCAAAGTAGTCCTAAGGACTTCATCACAATATAAAAATTTGTTAGAAGATGTAATTTTATGATGAATAAGGCCAAATAACTTTATTATTGATCAATTCATATATATTTGAGTACAATCGTCAAATGATTAGCTTTAGGACACATTTTCCAACAGCCACAACTGATGAGCCCCTTGCTAGTCCTGCACTGCTGCTTCTACATCAGATTTTTTAGTCACCGCAAATCCTTCCATCCTGTAGAGGTTGTTTTCTATCCTCCTATCTCTCATCACTTCCATGGCTCCATTTGAGATGTTCAACATCCTACTCCTGGTATGACTGTTGAAGCTGTAGCCGCTCTGCTCCAAGTAACCCAATGACACGAGATTCTTCTTCAAATCAGGAATGTGCTTCACATTAGTTAGAGTCCACACCATCCCATCAAACATCCTCATCCAAATTTTCTCAATACTAGCAACTCTACATGGGTGATCATCTCCAAGTGTCATGCTCCCTTCATCCGTCTTGATGTATGTAGCGAATCAAGATCGGTTTGGGTGTAGTGATGCGAACAGGCTGAATCCAAGATCCATACATCTGTGTATTGCCTATGACTATCTAATACCACCAAGAGGTCATCCTCCACCTCACTATCAGCCATTGTACTCAGTGCATCAGATCCTTCCTTATCTCCCTTCTTGTTCTTCCATTACAGGCAATCTCGTTTGAAGTGCTTGATCTCATTGTACTTGTAGCACCTGGCTTCCTTTCTGCTTTTACTCTTCTGAGACTTTGACCCCCTTGACTTTCCTCTTTTCCTTCCTCTTCCTGATCTCTTCCCCATGGTCAAGTCTTCCTGTGGAGCACCTTTCTTGGTCAATTTCTCCCACTATTTATTGGACCGCAGCATCGAGACCATGTCTTCATACTCCAGGGTCTCCTTGCCATAGAGCAGCATCATCACCAATGGATCATAGGAAGAGGGTAGCGAGCATAGAAGTAGCAATGACTTATCTTTCTCTCCATCTTCATCTTGATGTCCAGCAACTCGTTACATAATTGGTCGAATTTTTGGATGTGACCCAAGACATCTCCGCCTTCCTGCATCCGAAGGCTGTACAGTCTCTTCTTCAACAGCAACTTATTGCACATATTTTTCTTATATACATGGTGTGTAACTTTGACCACAAACCTTTTAGGGTCCTCTCCTCTAACACCGAATAGAGTACCGCATCCACCAAATATCTTCTAATCATAGAACAAGCCTTCTTCTCCAGGGACATCCACTGACGATCCATCATCCCTTCAGGCTTCTCCTCCAATGTCAGATCCAGATCTGCTTGAACCCCAGAAGATCTTTTATCCAAATTTTCATATGAAAAATTTCTTTCCATCAAACTTCTTCAAATCAACCTTCATGTTACTTCCATGGATGGATCCAAACCAAAACACAACAAAACTCTAAAAGATTTGAGAAATACCTTGACAGGATCCTTACTGAAATTTTAGCCTTTGAAGATTTTTAACTTCTGGAGTGTCCTTCTTTCTCCATACAACCCGTGCTCTGATATTAATTATTAGAGCAACTTTCTTAAATTATGGATATTAGGAAACAGCTAAGATCAGGTCGTGGAGGTTCTTGAAGGCCAGCAATATAGTAACACAAAAATAGCCTTCAAAATTTCAACAGCCTTATAAATCCTGTTGGTAGGATTTTCTTCTTCGATTCGAATCTTTTCTCTTTTAGATCTAAAATTTTCTTTTTAGATCTGAAAGCACCCTTGATGAGACCTCCAAAAAGCAAAAGATGGAGGCATGAAACTCCTCTTGGGCGGCCAAGAGGGGGTGCACAAAAGGGGGCTTGCACAAAGGAGGGTGCTAGAAACCCTAGCACCTCCTTTCTTTCCTTTTTGAGATTGGCAGCCAAGAAATCTTAGGATTTCTTTCTACTAGAACGTGAAGAAGATCAGAGAGAGAGGAAGGAAGAGAGAGAAAGTTAGAAAAAAATAGTTTAGTATTCATTCGCTTCATCGAGTCAGAATACAGTGTATTTTATATACAGAGTCAATGTGACCCAATCCAAAAACTCTCCTGGCTAACTCAATATAAGATTATGCTTACTCAAGCTCATGTACATCCATGACTTGATCCAATCATACAATCTTAGACTCAATCCTAGTCCAAATATAAGTTAGCCCCTCAAAGCCCAAAATCTCTAAATCTCAAGATTCGAAAGACTGACAACCTTTCATCCTAGGGCCCAAACTAGCTCTAGAAACCCCATGACCACCTCATGAACTTTGGACCTTGGCCTTAGCCTTGAGAGCACCATATAAGGCCCAATATTTCACACATTATTTTTTCAAATTGATTTAATTCTTTTTACATAGGTATAATCCAATTCTTTTAGCTTCAAAATAGTTTTTGATTTAACATGAGAATAAATATAAAATGATTTAATACTTCTCTAATTGATGCTCTAGTCCTAATATCTTGAGATGGATCATCTATAATTAGTTCTTTAGGATGACTATGAGCATATCTCCATTCCTTTGGTAAGTCATGTATAGCTTATTATGTAATGGATGGTAGTTCACATATTTCTTCACTCTCATCTTCTTATTCTTGCTCACTTTCTTCTTAGTCTTAAGAAAGAGTGTCTTCTGGTGATATTTCTTTCATCTTCTTTTGAAGAGTATCTATATTATCATTCTACTTCTATTCTTGATTTGAAAATATTAGCTTTATCAAATTCAATATGGCTGACTCTTCTATAATTAGTGTTCTTCTATTAAATACTTTATAAGCTTTTCTAAATGAAGAATAACTAAAAAAATATTTTATCTGATTTAGCATCAAATTTATTTAGTTTGTTCTTATCATTAATCAAAATAAAGCACCGACAACTAAAAACTATTAAATAAGAAATATTTGATTTCTTTCCTTTGTAAAGCTCATAGAGAGTTTTCTTTAAAATTGATGTAATTAATGTTTGATTAAGTATATAGCATGTAGTGTTTATAGTTTTCACCCAAAAATATTTTGATAGGTTGCTTTCACAAAGCATGGGTCATACCATCTCTTGCAAAGTTTTATTTTTTCTTTCTACCAACCTATTTTTCTGAGGTATTCTAGATGTAGAAAAGCTATGAGTAATTCTGTTCTCAAAGTAAAAATTTTTAAAAGCTTAATGTTCAAATTTTGTACTATGATCACTTCTAATTTTCAAAATATTGCAATACTTTTTACTTGTGATTTTCTTAAATAATTTTGCAAATATTTTAAAAGCTTCATATTTGTGTGCAAGAAATGAAATCTAAGTATATAAAAAAAAATCATTAATGATAATAAAATCATATTGTTTGCCACCAAGATTAGTAGTCTTGGTAGGTCCAAACAAATCCGTATACAAAAGTTTTAAAGGCCTAGTAGTTGAAACAACATTTTCAGATTTAAATGAAGATCTAGTTTGTTTACCTAATTGATATACATTACAAACTTTATTCTTTACAACTTAATTTTTAGTAGACAATTAATTATTCTAATTAATCTAACAATGGAGTCCATGTTTGCATAACCTAGTCTACTATGCCAAATCTAACTAATTTCATTGACTTTGGCATTCATAGAAACTAGACATTCTATGTTATCTTTGCAAAGATTATCAAGATCCACTAAGTAAATATTTTCATATTTTTATCCAACGAATTTTCTACCATTATCAGTAGAAATAGTTATAATGTAATACGATGATTTAATAAATATCAAATCCTTTATAACACAATTGGCTATGCTAAATAAATTATGCATTAAACTATCAACAAGCAAAATATTTCAATAAAAATGATAGGAGTGTACATCTCCAAGTGTAACAACTTCTCCATCTTTAGCTTTAAGAGAGATAAATTGAGATTTATCTTCTGTCATATATCTTGAGATCCACTGTCTAGATACTATTTTTTTTCATCTCAAGGGATACCATTTTCTTTAGGTACTAAAGCTTTCTCAGATCCTTTAAAGCTAGTTGGGATGGTTCTTTTTAGAATCCAAATTTATTTCACTTTAGCATTTTTATATTTTAACATATTACAATCAAAAATTTATGTCCAACTTTATTAAATTTAAAAATATGTCATCCCATTCCTTTCAAATGTAGGTTTCACAAATATGTTTTTTAGAAATTTTTATTTAGTTGAAGTATTAAATCCTAGGCCAGCCTTGTCAAAAATAATTTTTATTTTTCTAAAAGTATTTATAAATTTTGTGAGCTAAGAGTAAACTTGTCCATAATAGGCTTCAATTTATCAATTTTCTTTTGAAGGCTTTCATTCTTTTCAATCAAATTATTTTACTTTTTAAAAAGTTTTTTTTTCTTTTGAAAGCCAATTTTTTCTTCAATCAATGAATGATTTAACTTGTTAAACTCTTTATTTTTAAGAAATAGCTTTTTAGAATCATTAGACAGCTTATAGAAAGCATCACACAACTCTTCAACAGTAAAGTCATTAGAAATATCAGTATTTACCTCATCCTCATGTACCATGAGACAAAAGTTTGCTTTTTCTTCTTTTGATTCTTCTTCTTTGAAGCTAGAATCTTTATCGTTGCTTTAAGTAGCCATCATTGCTTTTCTTTTGAATTTTTTGATGCTCTTTCTGAGAAGGAGAAAATTGGCTCTAAATTGTCCAAACATCTTTATATTCATAATACATCACTGGTTGCTCCTTTTCTTTTCTTCATCCTTTCTTTGCTTCCATCTCCCCTAGTAAAGTCTTTCTTGTTGAGGCCATACTTTTTTCTTCTCATACATCTTTTAAATCTTCTAGTGATCATGGTCATTTCGTCATCATTGTCAAATTCCTCCAATATGTCATCCTCTACTAGGGGTGTAAAAAATTCGATTCAAATCACCTAAACCATCCAACCTGACCCCAACCAAACCAAATATGGTGGTTTGGTGGTTTAACTGGTTCTATTCAATTGAATAAAATAGAAAATTAAAATTTTCATATGATTATAGATTTACTAATTTATGTGATCTATTGAAACCAACCAAATAGACAAACTAAATTAAAATGATGTTGTTTCATATATTTATCTATACAACCATGTTATACATTTTACATTCCTATCCCTTAGAATATCCTAAGTCCCTCATTTTCATTTTCCCACTCATAACTCTTCCTCTCCTAAGGAGAGTAGTCACTATATCGTTATTGGTTATAGTAGCATCATTTTAATTTAAGGTTTGATTGTGTTATTTTATGATTAAATGGTCTTCCAATTGAGTGATTAATTTGGACATTCTTACTTGTTCAAAGTTAGGCTTTATACTTTATATGAATTAAGAATCTAAAATATTGATTTTGTCCTGTTTTAATCCAACTTGGGCCAAATTTGATTTGATTATTGATCAAATAAAGGAACAAAAATAGAAACCAAACTGACCCACCTGTTTAAATCAAAAAACCATTGAGATCATTCAAATACTTGGGAAAACTACATAAACAAACCGAATCGATACAAACTGAACTAAAAAAATCAATTGTATTTAGCTAAACATTCGATTTTAGGAATCATTTAAACTGAAATATTGATTCAGTTTAAAAATCACATAAAATTGAATCGACCGAATCGATTTTAGCCCTACTCTCTACATCTTCATTTGCCATTGATATCAAGATAATTATTCTTCTCTTCTTTGCCTTTTCTTTCACATTAATCTAGGCATTCTCAACTCATAAGTCATGAGTAAGCCGATAAACTCTTCCAAAGATGACTTATCGAGATCTTTAGCTTCTTGAATCACAGTTACTTTGGCTTCTCTATTATTTGGCAATGACCTAAGAATTTTACAAACAAGCTTGCTATTAGTGTAGTCCTTGTCAAGACTTTTCAAACCATTTATAATTTTAGTAAATTTAGTGAACATATCAGTAATACTTTCACTAGATTCTATTTTAAATAATTCATATTTATATATAAGCATGTTAATTTTTGAGTCTTTAACTTGATTCATATCTTTATAAATAACTTCTAATATATCCCAAATCTCTTTTGTAGACATGCATGTATAAATTCTACTAAATTCATTTGTATCTAAAGAACAATACAAAATATTCATTACTTTAGCATTTAATTAAGCTAATATTTTATCAAAATCATCCCAGTTCTTTTCTAGTTTGGGAGAAGGCATACCATCAATCATAATAGTTGGTATATGAGATCCATTAACTATGACATTTCATATATTATAATCTTATGCTAGAATAAATTTTTATTGTGCCTTCCAGTATGTGTAATTTGTGCCATTAAAAAGTTGAGATATATTGTTTGATTGGCCTTCAACATCAATTGGAGTTACCATTGATCCTTAACTCTTAATAGTTAGATCAATTAGGCTGAGTATCTAGTCTAATACTATTATTTTCAGACATAGCAATCCAAGAGGGGGTGAATTAGATTTTTTAAATTTTTTTTGAAGAACTTATGCCCAATAATAAATTTAAATGTGTTTGTGGAGAACTTAGCAGAAAAAAATACAACAAGAGAATAAAAATACAAACACATAATCACAAATACTGAAGATTTATAGTGGCATCTATGTCCACTCCCTAAGTAAATCCACTTGAAAATTGCAACTATAATCCCACAAGATTATAGTTTGATTATTTTCATGTTCACAATTCAATCCAGTTGATTTTTCCTAGCTTATTGATCAAAATCTAACAACTGAGCATTTTTTTTAAGCACATAATCAATCTAATTGATTTTCACTAGCCCACCAACCAATATCATATATCATCCAATTTATGGCTTGGATCAACATTTGAAAATCCAAGTTTCTTCCCTAAGAAACCTATCACAATAGTTTAAAGAAAGATATACAAGAATTTAAAACATAAACAATAAACTCTTTAAACTCTTGAAGAAGTCAAGATGGTTGAGCTCTTGAATTGCTTTGACTTCTTCCTTGAATGCTTAAGAGAGGATTGATAAAAACTTGAATATTTTTGCTCGATGATTATTACCTCAATGGAAGACATTCTTCCTCTCTTTTGAGTTGAGTAAATATGAGAAGGTTAGAATTAAAGGCACTTTTAATTTCTTCTTCTTTCTCCTTTTTGTTCCACTTAATAGCTTGAAGAATAAATTCAGTAGGCTCAAAATCTTTCAATTTCTTTATTTCTCATTTGAATTTTATACTTTTATGATCTCAAAAATATCTATAATTAATGCTCTAATCACTGAAAGCTTGAAATAGCCGTTACAAATGAAAATGACTATTTAAACAATCTAAAGACTAGCTGTTATTCTATCAAAATCTATGAGTTGGCTCATCCAAGCTCTTAGTTAGCTAATCTAAAATATTGAGTCGGCTAAATAAAATTCTAAGAGAGCTTAAGGATAAATACAAATTTTTCTGCTTTTTGTCTGCTCTATCTACTAAAAGTTGAGTCAGCTCAGAATCTTCTTAGTCGGCTAACCTTCATGACTTGATTGGCTAGTTGAGTTTCTCAATCGGCTCAGAGAACTTGGTTGGCTCAGAAAATTTTTGAAATCTTCAATCTTCTATCTTTATTCTGAGTCTAAGATTAAATCGGATATCTAAATAGGTGAGTCAGCTATGGCACTATCTTAATTGGCTAATATGAAAACTTAGTCGGCTAAGGGAGATCATATAAATTTTATTCTTTCTATCTTTTTCTTGAACTGAGACTAGGTCAGCTAAGTTCTTTCTTGGTTGACTCAAAGGTATGTCATGGATATGAAAATTGATTTTCTTAAATTTTAAGTAGCTTTCTTTATTCAAATATGCTTTAAACTAGACTTGTCTTCTCAAACTTAATTTTTGAATTATTAAAAGTCTTTCTAGGCTAAACTTTTTGTATAAATTCTTTTCATGCCCAACTTAGTTTTTTTGCTTCCAAAATTTGAATCTTTGACTTAGGAACACAGAATCTCTTAAATTTGAGAGGACTTTCTCTTAAAAGGGATTAACCTTTGAGCATTATAAGAAATCCTATAATCACTCTCAAAAAGCATCATTAGCAATCATAATTCATACTCAAACTCTTTTGACATCATCAAACTCAATTACAGGGCTAACAAGGGGATTAATGCAACTCGTAATATTTGTTGCTATACATGGGGTTGGTTGATAATAGAATTGACAAATTAACATTTGTCAGCCTAATGAACCTGTGTGCCCCTCAAAGCATTTTCTTTGAGAAATGTGGCAGGTTTGCCACTATTAGATATGGATTGTGTGCCACTCTTATAGGGGATAGGACTTTCCCCGACTAACTTAAGGCTAGTTGCTAGAAGCAAGTATAGCTACACCATTTATGGATTAGATCTATTAAAATATATATAATTAATGTAATGCACATGGAGAAATATTCTTCACATAGAAGAGTTTTGAGATATTTAATTTTGATACCTCTGGTGCCTGCTTGGTTTGTATCACCCATTGCCACTTTGGTTGTAGTCATGCCTGATGGGGTGAAGTGGGCATAGGGTAGAATAGATAGAGATGAGCCCCTCCTGATCTCTATAAGAAAAGATATTTAATGTTAATGGATTGACTAATCATAATTAATTGTAGGATATGTCAAAGGATGATAGAAATTAAACAGGAATACATCAATATATGCAACCCTAGGGATTAGGTTAAGGGTTTATCTTTTGTTGGGCTAGCCCCTAAACTCCATGACCAACCCATGATTCTAAAAAGGTGGATTAGAAATTTATTTCACATGCACCTTAAATGGAATATCTTTTCATAGCTTTTATATTTACTAACCTCTTTATCCTATTCTATGTTAATCAGGTGTTAGTGCAATTAATCTCATATATTGTCTTTAATAATGTACTTATTAGATGTATCTTATTAGATGTATGTCCTAGAAGTCAATCGACTAATACATTAATTCTTTCTAGAACATAATTTCACACTTGACCTAATTAATTAGGGTAGTTAATTTTCATTCATGTAGTGTATGTGTCCATAAATGATAATACATATTCTCAAAAGTTAAAAATTTGAGACATGTATCATTGATGGTTAATTCTCTAATTACTTTCGATCGATGGATCATCATGGAGATGGTGAATGATCTGAATAGATTGGTGTACGGATCACTTCTCTTAAGGATAAATGAGTCTCGAGTCTATGATGTAGAGACACTAAAGTGAGAATGTGGTGTTTGTTAAAAAATAAGGTATTGAGTATGATCAATACAAGAAGTCACTTGGATGTCTACTCACTGATTAATAATATTTTTGATGCTATAGTAGTGTTAGTTGTTCTTTAATCTGCAATGCCTTGGCTGTTCAGAATGAGGTTGCTGTAATTTCACTATATCATAACTCAATCTTCTAGCCAAGCAGAACTTTGAGATATATGTTGCCTATAGTAGGTTTATTGTAGGAAGAGTATGCACTTAAATAAGATCTATCGATCTTAGTAGAAAAAAGAAATCCTATATGATTTATGAGACTAAGTTTAGAAGATCTTGATCAAAGTAGAGTGAATGATGGAAAGGTGTTTCTATAAATTTCACATAAGAACTCAAATCGAATAAATTTTATATATGATAGATGATAGAGTTTGACGAATTTTTTATAACCTTCATCTTGTCAGGACTCACGATAGAAGAACTGAATCATAAGATAACTATACCTAGAGGTTTATGCCTTCCATTCTGCTAGGTTGCCACTACTTGCTGCTAAACGTCATTGATGGATTGTAGGATCAATAAAATTATTTGATGGTCAATAATTCTTAATTAATGAGTTAAAATTATTTCAATCTATTGAAAAAAATTTTACTAATATTTGGATGGAGATCAAAATATATCTCACTATCAGACAGGATAGAACCTATAGGGTCACACACAAAGGAGGTTCTGATTGATCGAAATGTTGAATAGCAATTTCAAATTGTAAAAAGATTCAATTATCAATTTGATTGATGATTGAACAAATATGTAAAAGTTATATGGAGGACTTGCTAAGAGTTAGTAAGTTATATGTAATACCCCAGTTTTGTATAAAATTTTTGGGTTAGATGTGGTTTCTTTTGTGTTAGATTAAGTTCTTAAGACCGACCTTATGAACCACTTAATCTCAATTATAAACTACTTTAAATTAAACTTATCTTGCCAAAATTTATTGAAGCCATTTAGGCACAATTTGTGACTATCCGTCATTATGGGTCCTGAAAATTTTTTAAGTCTAGAAATTAGCACTTATATGAAGGGCTATATAAAATATGTATTTTCTTGAAATCAAAATTGATGATAATTGATCTTTGAATATTAGTGAGCCATAAAATAATTTTTAATAAATTTTTGAGACCCTTTAGCCTATCTGTTCTGAAGAAGGAAGATTTTAAAAGTTTCGGATTTGGAAAAATTTGAACTAAAACCTAAGTTCTGACTTTTTATTCTTAAGAATTTTAATTTTTTTAATATTCTTATTGATTTTAAATAGAAGAATATTTTTTATTTATATTTATATTTCAAAATTAATAGAGAGTAAAATAAATGAGGATATTAACTTTGACTTGAGATCAAAAGAGTCGACTCGAGTTGCGGGAAGCTTAAGTGGCGAGCTTGGCTGAGAAGCTTCAATTTGGGGAATTTAAAATTGTTTCAAAGGGATGATTTAGCAGCTAATTTCATATAAATTAAGGGTGGAAAACCAAAGTTTTTTGCTGGATAAAACATGAGCTTGACACCTAGCAAGCATGGGTTTTAAATTATTCAGTTTACAAGGAATATCGATTGGTTTCATTGTTTTGCTGTTTTAGTTCCTGAGAAAAATGAGTAGTAGAGGAAGAATAGAGAGGGAAAGAGGTTGGGAAAGGTGAGCTTTTAGTCATGAATCATGAGAAAATATAGCTACCAAAGGGTTTTCTAGAAATGAATTGATTTGAAGAGGAATAGTTGCTAAAAGTGGAAAAAGAAAGCAATATGTTTGTTAGCAGTAGGGGTCTTAGCCATCAGAAGTGAGTTGATAATATACTCTATGACATGTTTTGTATCCTCTGAACCCTCTTGGCATGCTTATTCCGGTTATTTATCCCAATGAATAATTGATATATCATATGCTACACTCCTTATGGATCTTCAGCAAATTGAACTTTATCTTAACATCTTATTTTCAGTGTCTGTCTTAATGAACATATTGGAGATTATTTTATTTCTTATGATGAAAGAGCTTTGGAAAATTTTTTGACTTTCTCAATTGCTAGAACTTATGTGAATCTTGGGACAAGCACCTTTAAACATTTCCTTTCGATATATGATATGAATACCATTAACTATTGATGAGAAAAGTAAATATAAAAATAATGAATTTGTTTGGAAATATGATATTGACGATGAGTTTCATTTGGTCATCTCTGCATGAGAATATGAAATATAAATTGTGTTTTGACCATAAGATTTTGTAGGAGAAAATTTTGATAGAACACTGTAATTAGCGGTAGTTGGCGTTAGCCTTGGTGCACCATGTTTTGAATACTCTAGCTGGCAAGGGTGATGCCAGCTCAGTATGTTTGGCCAACATGGCCGGTCTTGTCTATCGGTTTTGTTTACTAGTTTTGTTCCCTAGCTAACAAGGATGGTGTTAGTCCGACGTGTTGATACATATATATGGTTTTGGTGAAGTTCTTGAATAAGCAAGCAACCTTTTGGTTCTGGATTTGAGACCTCCCTTCATACATTGGGTATATGACTCCCTTAAAATTTAGTACATTATATTTGATCTATTCATTAATCATGGTTTAGAGGATGGTTTGATTTGTGGTTATTAAGGGAACATGTCTTTTTGCATCTATTTTGTTACACTACTTGACTGGAAATATTATTTGTTTCTATTATTGGAAAAGTTGTAAGAATGCTTTTGATCTAAAACACTCGTGCCTGAGCTTGTCCTACTTTCGTTATAGATATATTATCTCTCACTGAGTCTTGTGACTCACCTTGTTGCTTCTATATTTTTTTCAGGTATTAGTATTGAGAAGGATCCAGGTTCCTTAGCTTGATTGGAGCAGTCATCCTTTTGGTGAGCCCAGCACTTGCATGTATGGGCCTTTACTTTTGCTGCCTTGTAGTTGTGTTCCTTTTGGTAAACTTTGATTGTGTATAAACTCTAGATATACTTCATTATCTACAGACAGGATCTAGCTTTCACTGTGCTTATTTAATTGGACTATATAGATATGTATGTACTTCTATTGTGCTTCGTATTGATGTTATGGTTGTTGAAAATCTGAGTATATAAATGTATGTATAAATATGTTGGATTAGATATGGAATCATACTTTTAGGGAACCTTTGTCAAATTTTTGGTAGAATCTGTATATTAGATTTATCCCATTTGATTTTTCGTTAGGCTTGCTAGGTTGGCTAGTCCATCCTATGTGCCAGTCATGACCTTGGGCTCGGGTCGTGACAAAGTTGGTATCAGAGCCTTAGGTTCCCTGTGGTTAATGGAGCAAGTGTCCTTTAGTAGGGTCACGATTGTGTTAATGAAGCTGGCCATTCTCACGATCGAGGCACTACCAAAGGCCTGTTGGGATATTATTCTTATTTATCTGTTGTCATTTAGTCTTCTATATTTCCTTGATGTCATAAACTCTGTTTATGTTTTGATCCTATATGTTTGTTTGCTAGATGGAGATTGTTGATATATCCCCGAAGATAATGTTGGCCGAGGTGGTAAGGAAGTTAGGATTGTCAGACCCAGTGTATGGACAAGAAATGAGTCAAGGGAAATTGCCAGATCTTTTGTTGAGGTGATTGTGAATTGGGGAGATCCACCTCAGGAGATAATAAAAGCTTTTGGTTGTTTGGGTTGAGCAGCTGAAATTAGAAGAGCAAGCAGCTATTTTGCCCTCAATAATCTACAACATCGGTTTCATTTTGCAGTACGAGATTTTAACTTGAGGATAAGGAGGATTACAAGCATTCCTATCAGAGAATGAGGGCTAAGTATAATGTTATATGTGCGGAGTTACAACAGCTAAGATGGGATTATAATTGATTAAGATATATTAATCAAAGACATATTGATGAATGTTCTAATTTGTAACATCAAGTGGTAAGAATGAGATAAGGACTTCCCTTAGACTCTACATCATCCTCTGGAGAAAATTGATTTGAAAAGAAAGGAAAGGAGCAAGCAATGAAAGTAAGAGCTGCTAAGGACAGAAGGGGGGGTTACATCAATCATAGTAAAGAGTAACTTTTTGTATCAGTTTGAGTGAAAAGCATTTTGGTTAGGTTAACTGAGGAGGAGTATTTGGTTATGTTGTATATTTGGGTTTATTTTATCTAAGAAAATGCTGATGAATGTACTCTAAATTTATGTGTATAAAGTTATGAAGTAAATGAACAGGGTTTAAAGTTGTTTAGTTTGTGATGAGTTGGCATGATTGGTTTGAAAGCTAGCAAATTGATTTGCAGTAATGATTTAAGTTTTAGAATGCTTCTAGAAGGAAGAACCTAAATTTTGAGGATGAAATTCTTTAAAAGGAGGGGAGAATGTGACCCCACCTCCCAATGCTCAAGGTAGTATGGTTGATGTAGTTACTGAGTTGCAAGGAGTTTACCAAGCTACAGAGAACCTTGCAGGGTTGATGGTCGATCAGGATAAGTTTGGGGCACAGCATAGTATAGGGGCGGGACTACAGCCCAACGATGGTATTGATGTATCTCTTCCAAATTTCTTAAAGCTTAAGCCCCTATGTTTTTGGTTAGATGTGACAGAGGATCCTCCGCGGTTTTTAGATGGGATGAATAAGGTTCTCAGGGCCCTTGGTTGTTCCAGTATGAGATCAGTTGAATTAGCTGCTTACAGGCTTGAGGGTGTTGCAAGTATAACAAGAAGAGAGAATTTAAAGTTGAATCTCAGATTATTAGTACTATGTTGGCACTTGTACATAATAATAGAATTGATGTTATAATAGAATTGATGTTACGTCCTTGTTCCAAGAGTGAGATGTGACCAGGGTGTTCACAAAGGCTGGAAGAAAATAATGGTACTTAATAGAAGTTCAAAAGGGTGGTAACTCAAAAAAAAAAGAAGACCCTAGATGTTTAGTGGATTAAGTTAGAGTGTGTAGTGGAAGCATGATGGGCCATCATTGAAGATATGAAGTTTGTTGATAATTAAAAGCTTGAGTCTGTATTTGAGCATGAATAATATACAAGTGGTATGGATGATGTGTACAATCAAGTATAAGCATTATAATGAAAGAGAATGAGTTTCATCAAGATGGAAGGCAATAGTATCCAGATGGAGTAAAGCCACTGGAATTAGAGAAAATCAGAAAGATATGATTTATTGTTATTTAAGGTAAGTCTATGCATATTACATCACTGAAAATGTTTAATTAAGTTCATTTAAGTGCTAGCTTATGTCCGATGATTCAAATGGTATTTATGAACTTAAGTCATGCTATAGTTGTATATGTCATTATGAAAGATTGACATGCTAGCTAAATAATAAATTATCTTGAGATTGGTCATCATTGATGCAAGTAATAGAATGAAATGTCTACTGAGTATTGGCATATCGAATCTAGTGTCAAGTCTTAAAAAAAATCAACTAGATCATGAAGCTATGACTTAGTAATGGGTGGGCAACTGAAAGCTATAATCATTCATCATATACTATAATTTATATGGTGAATAGAGGTTTGCCTATTTGAATATGGAAGATAGTGAAAGGAAAGTAAAGATCCAAATAAAAGTTGTCAACATACCTAGTCAAAGGATGTCCTAAAACTCAGAAGAATAAAGTTTGATGTAGCTTGTTAAAGCAAAGAAAAGAAAGAAT
Organism: Elaeis oleifera; assembly: GCA_000441515.1. NCBI lineage: Eukaryota > Viridiplantae > Streptophyta > Magnoliopsida > Arecales > Arecaceae > Elaeis > Elaeis oleifera. Next base: position 941,738 of record KE504642.1, on the reverse strand, counting down.
CAGTGGATTTAGAAAAGATAATGCAAATTTTGAGGATGAAATTTCTTAAGGGGAGAAGAATATAATACCCCAATTTGTATAGAATTTTTGGGTTATATATGGTTTCTTTTCTATTAGCTTAAGTTCCTAAGATGGACCTTGTGAGTTACTTAATCTAAATTATAAACTACTTTGAATGAAACTTACCTTTTCAAAATTTATTAAAGCCATTTAGGCATAATTTGTGACTACCCGCCATTATGAATTCTGAAAATTTTCTCTATCTGAAAATTAGCATCTATATGGAGGGCTATATAAATATATATATATTTTAAATCAAAATTGATGGTAATTGATCCTTGGATGTTAGTGAGTCATAAAATAATTTTTAATAAATTTTTGAGACTCTTTAATTATCCATTCTAAAGAAGAAAGTTTTAAAATTTGGATTAGAAAAATTTGAATTAAAATATAAGTTTTGACTTCTTATTCTTGAGAATTTTAATTTTTTTGATATTTTATTGATTCCAAATAGAAAGATAATTTTTTTTATATTATATTTTAAAGTTAATGAAGAGTAAAATAAATGAGAACATTAATTTTGATTCGAGATCAGAGGAGTCGATTCGAGTCGCGGGAAGCTTAAGCGATGAGCTTGACCGAAGCTTCAATTTGGGGAATTTAAATTTTGTTTCAAAGGGATGATTCAGCAGCTAATTTCATGTAAATTAAGGGGTGGAAAACCAAAGTTTTTGCTGGATAAAACATGAGATTGACACCTAGCAAGCATGGGTTTTAAATTATTCAGTTTAGAAGGGATATCAACTGGTTTCATTGTTTTGCTGTTTTAATTCATGAGAAAAATGAGTAGCAGAGGAAGAATAGAGAGGGAAGAGGCCGGGAAAGGTGAGCTTTTAGTCATGAATCATGGGAAAATATAGCTACCAAAGGGGTTTCTAGAAATGAATTGATTTGAAGAGGAATAATTGCTGAAAGTGGAAAAAGAAAGCAATCTGTTTGTTGGCAGCAGGGGTCTTAGCCATTAGAAGTGAGTTAATAATATACTCTATGACATATTTTGTATCCTTTGAACCCTCTTGGCATACTTATTTCAGGTTATTTGTCCCTATGAATAATTGATATATCATATGCTACACTCCTTACGGATCTTCTGCAAATTGAAACTTTATTTAACATCTTATTTTCAGCATGTGTGTCTTAATGAACATATTAGAGATTATTTTATTCTTATGATGAAAGAGTTTTGAAAAATGTTTTGACTTTCTCAATTCCTAGAACTTATGTGAATCTTGGGACAAGCACCTTTAAACTTTTCTTTGGATGTATGATATGAATACCATTAACTATTGATGAGAAAAGTAAATATGAAATAATGAATTTGTTTGAAAATATGATATTGATGATGAGTTTCGTTTGGTCATCTCTGCATGAGAAAATGACGTATAAATTATGTTTTGACAATAAGATTTTGTAGAAGAAAACTTTGATAGAACACCATAGCTAGCAGTAGTTGGCGTTAGTCTTGATGCACCAAGTTTTGAATACTCTAGCTGGCAAGGGTCGTGCTAGTCCGGCAAGTTTGGCCAATATGGCCCTTATCTACTGATTTTATTTATCGATTTTGTTTCTCTAACTAACAGAGGTGGTGTTAGTTCGATATCTTGATACACATGTGCTATTTTGGTGAAGTTCTCGAATAAGCGAGCAATTTTTTGGTTCTGGATTTGAGACCTCCCTTCGTACATTGGGTATATGACTCTCTTAAAATTTAGTCCATTATATTTGATCTATTCATTAATCATGGTTTAGAGGATTGCTCAATTTGTGGTTATTAAGGGAACATGTCTTTTTTCATCTATTTCGTTATACTACTTGACTGGAAATGTTATTTGTTTTAATTTTGGAAAAGTTGTAAAAATGCTTTTGATCTAAAACACTCGTGCCTGAGCTTGTCCTACTTTCGTTATAGATATATTATCTCTCATTGAGTCTTATGACTCATCCTATTGCTTCTATATTTTTTTTTCAAATATTAGTATTGAGAAGGATCCAAGTTCCTTAGCTTGACTGGAGCAGTCATCCTTTTGGTGAGCCCAGCACTTGCACGTATGGGCTTTACTTTGCTACCTTGTAGTTGTGTTTCTTTTTGGTAAACTTTAGTTGTGCATAAACTCTAGATGTGCTCCATTATCTACGGGCAGGATCTAGCTTCCACTATACTTATTTAATTGGAATGACTGTATAGGTATGTATGTACTTCTGTTGCACTTCGTATTGATGTTGTGGTTGTTGGAAATCTGAGTATATAAATGTATGTATGAATATGCTGGATTAGACAAGGAATCGTATTTTTAGGGGAACCTTTGTCAAATTTTCGATAGAATTTGTATATTAAATTTATCCCATTTGATATTTTCATTGGGCTTGCTAGGTTGGCTAGACCATACTATGCGCCGGTCATGACCCCAGGCTCGGGTCGTGACAATTGTGGTGAGCACCCATATTGTATGGCAATCAAACAAGATGCAAATGAGTAGTTATTTTGTTAATTATTATTTAAACTTTTAGTTCCTAGACATGATATGTTAGGATTCAAATTAACTCATGTCTCACTATACTCATACTTTATTTCTTTTTAAGAAAATTGATAGTCATATTTTTATTGAATAGACCTCTCTTGGCTTACCTATTTACTATATTAAAGGAAGAAAGGTGAAAAAAGCAACAGCCAAAATGGGATTGATTTTATCAAGTTATGCAATTCTTGCCATTGAGTCTTTGGATTTCTTCCTCATCAAAGAATCTCTTGCACATAATCCATGTATAATCATAAACAATTCTCTGATTTAGGCCATCGAATTATTAGAATGGTCAACATATACCAACGACTGAAATCAAACAAAAGTCATCCTTTTGTCACTTATCCCATTTAGGATTAGATGATGCCAATTCAAAATCAGTTACTACTTCACAAATTGTTGTTTTTTGCTTCTTATGAGGATGCCATCGGAAGGCATATTGGATATTGTGAATATACCATATATGAATGTTCAATTATAGATGTAGACATTTTGTAGGATGGGCATGGGCCAGGTCAGTGGTAACTAACTTGAATAAAATAGACTGAGGCACAAAAACTTGCCCATGAGATTCCCTTGAGTTCGACTTTGGGTTTCTAATCTTTTTCTTTGTGAGAAAGTTTTAAACTAGTCTTTGATTCAAATTTCAACTCAAATTAACCACATCAGTGCCTCTTTGCACATAGGGTGCTTTCTTTCTTCCTCTCATTATGTTGTAATACCATCCAACCAATCCATGATTTATCTTGCCATGTGCAACATTGCTGGTTTCCACAAAATCTGTGGACTTGCATTACAACAATAAGATTTTGGGATGATACAAAAATATTTAAGAGGATTAACCCTAAAGATGATTAAGCATGATTAGCATCCTTACTCATTAAAGTAAGACCTATGATAAAGAAAATATTTTCGAATCATAGCATAAGCAAAGGATGACAAGTAATTCCTCAAGTTGAACTGATGCTAGCCTGACAACTCAGCATGCAACTATCTCTTGTTTATAGAACAAATTCTAAAAAGTTACAGAATACCTCACTAAATTTCACAAATAGGAAACATGCACCTCTTGCATTACTCTTATTAGAGGAAACAATTCATATTGATAGCTCCCTGTCATGCTATGGTTCTTAGCGTATATTCACAAGAAATACTCTAGGGTGATGCTGGTGATATTCTCAAATGATTTTATTTCTTCAATAATAGTCTAAAGAAACAAAGATAACATATGAAATAAAATTGCAGACATATACAATAGAGATAACAGATAGGATTATAAAATTAGTATCTCATGGCACAAATTCATCGATACTTAAAAGTATTCCAAGCTTTTTAGTCATTAATA
>KE504642.1:855221-881840 GCA_000441515.1 Elaeis oleifera | reverse complement strand
CCCAACATCCTAAAGATCAAGCTCCCTTCTATTCATCAACAACAAATCACTCCCAACCAGAGGCATCATTATTCCCAGGATAGACATTATAGTTGCCTATACTTTGCTCAGGAGGTGTGATTGATTGATACGATATCAAAGTTGGATCAATCTAAATAATACAGATGAATGTCGTTTTAGAGATCAGTAAATAACTAGTAATTAAGAAACTATCTTGATTAGGGCTCTTAATCTTTTAATAAATAGATCCATCGATAAAGAACTAGGTTTTACCAACGTCAGATCTAACAGAAAAATAAAAATCAAAGATCAACTGAGAAGGAACGAAGGTCGTTAACAGTATATGTCTGTAGAATAAGGGATCACTGTTTTCTCTTATCACAATAGATAAAAATCTTGAAGGAGAGAGATCTTCTCTTAGTGGGATAGGCTTGCACGGTTAGATGGTGGAGTCAAATCGGGGTCGTAAGAACACTAGATCTCAAGTAGATGAAGGTTAAAAGGATAAGAAAGAAAGTGGGCCTCACATCCTCCCCTTGTGGGATGATTTTGGATCTCACACTCTCTCCCTCTCGAAGTAATTGACACAAATATTTGTGGGATTTATAAAATCATTCATTGCCCTCTTCATGAAAGATACAAAGATTTATATGGAACCCTGGGGATCTTATTCTTTAGGAATCTCTTATCTTTTACAAGAAAGAAATCAGCCATCCCATAAAAAAGTAAAGCATTATGTTTGGTTTCCAAATAAAGTAATCTACTATGAAAAGGAAATCAGCTCTTCAACAAAATAAGTAAGTAGCCAAGAACTCTTAAGAAATCTTAGGGAAGAAATGAAACTCCATGTGGGAACTTGATGCTTGATACAACTTGGCATGAGGATCCTTGGGCACGGCACATGCTGGCATGCATATTTTCTCCCTGGGTGTGTGGAGAGTGGTGGCTCCAAAGGTGATATGGACAAACCCAATACAAACCCTGGTATGGCCCTATGGACCCAAAACTAATGCATCAAAATAACTTAATTATTGGCTAAAAATAATAACTGAAGTAGAGTCAATCTAATGGAGCTTCTTCGATCTAAATCAAATCCAAATCATATTGCCAAGTTTTGATGGCTCTGGTATCTGTACCAATTCTCCCAAGATGGAGAGAACTCGATCCTATCGAGATGGGTCGATTCCACTCTGGTGACGCTCAAGCAAATCGGGATCAATGTACTGTAGCTCTTCTCGAGTGATCCAGATATCTTCAGACTCTGATCGATGTCGCCATCTGATCAAATATTGCTAATAGCCTCGGCTTTAGGTGGAGAGGATTTGCTCATCCAAAATTCTCTCAATCTGATTATATTTTGCTGACATTTTGGCTGGTGGACCCTTAGGGACAGGCTCACTCTTAAAGATTGGTTCAAGCTCAAACGGCTCACTAGGTATCTGAGTTGGCTCTTTATAGGTGATGAGATCTGTAATGTTAAAAGTAGAGCTAATCTCAAAATCAAAAGGCAAATCCATAATATACGCATTTAGTCTGATTTTCTTTATGATCTTAAACAGACCTGTTCCTCAGGCATGTAACTTCTTCATAGTTCTGGATGGAAACCATTCAGGCCTCAATCAAACCATCTAATAATCTCCCTCCGCAAACTCTTGGACACATCGATGGGAATCTACATTCTATTTATAAACTTTATTGCTAATACTAATTTTTTTACTAATCTCTTTATTCAAACTCTTGACATATTGTGCAAATGACTCTATAGATTCAAAAATCCTAGCATGCATGGGTAGTGGGATGAAATCTATTGGTTTTCTAAGTTGATATCCATGAACTACTTCAAAAGGACTCATGCCAATAGACCTATTAATAAAGTTATTATATAAAAATTCATCTCAGAGCACCAACAGATTCCAGTTGCCCATATGTTCTCCAATCAAGCAATGCAATAGATTTTCAAGACTCCTATTGACCACTTCGATTTGATAGTCCATTTACGGGTGATAGGCAGAAAAAAATTTAATTTTGTGTCTAGAAGATACCATAGAATTTTTTAAAAGTAGCTCATAAATCTAACATCTCTATCAGATATAATGGTTTTAGACAATCCGTGTAGTCTAACAATCTCATCAAAATATATCTTTGCAACTTTTGACGTGTCGGACGTTTGGCAATAGGACAAGAAATGGGCTATTTTTGAAAAGCTATCTACAACCACTAGAACGGAATCATACTTCCTAACTATCCTAGGTAACCCAAAAATAAAATCCATACTAACATCTTACCAAGAACAGTCTGGTATAGGTAAGGATATATATAGGTCAGTATTTTATTTTCTCTATTTGGTCACGGCACACATTCTATACTAGGCAACAATTCGGACGACATCTTTTCAAGCTTGGTCAAAAAAATTGAGCTTCTACTAACTCTATAGTTTTATTCCTACCAAAGTATCCAGCTAATCTTCCAACATATAGTTTTCAAACTAAAAAATCTCTTAAAGATGTATGGGGGACACAGCCTAATTTCTCTAAATGGGTAACCATCCTGAAGGGTGTATTCACTATATTCTCTAGATGGTCCTTTACATAAAACGATAAGTATGCTACCAAAATCTAGACACTCCTTATAATCTTTTTAACTTATCAAAATCAACAACTTTTATACTAATGGTGGACAGCAGAGTATGTCGACAACTCAGGCATCAGCAGTGTGATTCTCTACACCCGATAGTATTTCAAAATAAAGTATAAGCTTGTAAAAACTTGACCCACCTATCATGTCTATGATTCAGTTTTTTTTGGAAATTCAAGAATCAGAGGTCCTTATGGTCAGAGTATAAAATAAATTCTTACGATAGTAGGTAATGTCTTTAGTATCTTAAAGTTTGGATTATAGTGTAAAACTTCTTATCATACATAAAATACTTGAGTTTACAATCATTAAGTTTCTTGCTAAAGTATGCTATCGGATGACCTTCTTGACTAAGAACACCACCAATTCCAACTCCTGACGTGTCGCATGCTACTTCAAAAGCCTTGAAAAAATCAGATAGATGTAAGACTGGGGTGTGGGTCATCTTATCCTTAATGTCTAGGAAGGCTCTATTAGCTGCTCTAGTCCATTCAAAATCTTCCTTTCTAATGTAGTCAGTAATAGGAGTGACTATAGTGCTAAATCTTTTATGAACCTATGGTAAAAGATTGCTAATACATGAAAACTCCGCACGTTATGCACACTCTTGGGCACCGGCCACTCAACTATTGCTCTAATCTTTTCAAGGTCGGTAGACACACCATCGGGGGTAATAACAAAACCTAAGAAGATGACACAGTTTATCATAAAAGCACTTCTTAGGATTGGCATACAAGCTTTCTATTCTAAGAACTTGACATACTCTTTGGAGATGGTCTAGATGGTCTTCCCTAGTTCGACTATAGATCAAAATATCATCAAAATATATGACTACAAATACTCTTATAAACGGTTGTAGTACTTGGATCATCAATCTCATGAAAGTACTAGGGGCATTGGATAATCCAAATGGCATCGCCATCTACTCATATAAATCATCTTTCATCTTAAAAGTAGTTTTCCACTCATCTTTCAATCTAATCCTTACTTGATGGTAACCACTCTTAAGATTAATCTTAGAAAAATAGTGGTTCTAGCCATCATATCTAGCATGTCATCTAATCTAAAGATGGAGAAGCAGTACTTAATGATGATCTTGTTAATAGCATGGCTATCTATGCACACCCTCTATGTACCATTCTTCTTTGGAGTCAATAGTACAGGAACCATGCAAGGACTCAAATTCTCTCTCATGAACCTTTTTTTATTAGCTCTCCAACTTATCTTTATGGCTCGATATATTCAGTAGAGTTCAACATATAGTGGGGCAAGTTGGGTAGGGTAGATCTAGGAACTAAATCAATGGCGTGTTGAAGGTTTCTCATGAGCGGTAAGTAATCTAGGAGATTCTCAGGGAAGACATCATGAAACTCACTAAAAAGCTAGCTACTTCCTTGGGATAATCTACCTTAGGGTTCTCACGAACTTCTCTCGCAGCAAGCATCCAAATTGGTGATCCTTTACTCATGGTCGTCTTTAATTCTTTAGCACCTATCAGATGGAGGCTTTTCTTCTTGATCTTTCTTTGGTCCATCGTTATTTTTTATTAGTAGCTTTAGGTGGGAAGGATTAATCATGATCTTCTTACTTTAATGAGTAAAACTATAGGAGTTGGTTCAGCCATAAATCGTAACATCATTATCAAATAGCCAAGGTCAACTTAATATGATACTTCTAACTTTCATGGATAAAATATTACACCAAAGATGATCTTGATGGGAATGAAGCTGAATGGGAACACAGCATCTAAATTTGATGAGAATAGAGGAGGAATCTATCCAAGACACATGGTATGGGCTGGGATGATCTGTAAGAGTTAATCCTAATCGCTTAACCATGTTGGTGGAGATGGTGCTGATACAGCTACTGCTATAAATGATCATCTTAAAAATTTATCATCAAATTTTATGAAGGTATAGAAAATAGAGGTCCTACGCCAGTCTTCACTTTTCTTAGTCTATGCTAGAACATACTTAATGACTCCAAGCCTGGGTCTGACTTAGGTGCAATATAACCTAGGATGTCATTAGTACTCTCAGACTGCTTGGCTAAATCTGGATTAGCTTCATAAACTTCCTCAATATTTTCTAGGGTTTCTCCCTCTAATTCTTCCATGAATAATGATCGATTGGGATATTGTGCAGCAAAGTGACCATAACCATGGCACTTGAAGCAATAGGATCGAGAACTACTTCCTTTTGATAACTCTCCTATAGCTCTTTTTCTTATCTTTTTTCTCCCAATTAGGTTTGTAGGTGGAAGTCCAATACTAGGAGCCTGGTTAATATTGGGTCTCAATCCAGAAGGAGTTACTCAGTTGGGTTTAGGATGATGGAGAGTCAAATATCTAGAAAATCTCTCAAAGTCTAAGGTAAGTTGATAAGCTTGTTCTAACGTAGTTATCTCTTACAAAAAGAGCTCACACTGGATATCCTCTCGTAATCTAGCTCTAAATCTAGATAAGGTAACAACCCTATCTTTGACTACTCCATATCTCATAAGGTACTCATCAAATCTCGTGATGTATTCAGTGACCGATCTATTCCCTTGAGTCAACCTCTACCATTGATCTAAAAGTCTTTGTTGGTAAAGATAGGGAGGTACTTCTCTCTGAGTTTCTCTTTCATCACATCTTAGGTTTCTATCGATTTTATCTTCTCTGGTTGAGAAGACACTCAACATTTTTCAATAAATTGGGCTTGCCTAGCCAATTTTATCCTAGCAAACCTAACTCTCCTTGCTTCAGATATTTCATACCACCTAAAGTAGTGGTCCATGCCCGATTCTTAATCTAGATGTTCTCTCAGATCTAGACAACCATCAAAATTTGGTGCTTCGACCATCACATTTCTAAGGACATGCTCATCTTGGTCGAACTGGTTATGGTGCAGACGTGCCCCTATAGGTTGATCTAGTTCTAGGTTCCTATCTCTTTGTCCTATAGGCAATTGGGGAGACTCAGGTTCAGATTGTTTCTGTCTAGCTTCTTTTAATACTACTATTCTCTCATTCATAGCTTTCATAAAATTTTTCAAGCCATCACACTTTTCAGTTAGAGAATTAATGACCGTTGCTGTATTGGGGTCCATATTGGTGTTGGGTGAAGAAGTAGGATGTTGGTATCGGGTACCTGATTTAGTGGTCATACAAATCTAGGATGCAGAAATAAGATGGAGTAAGAAATTAAAATGCCTAAAAGTAAATTATGAAATTTAAAATGCAAACATTTAACTTGCAAAATTTAAATTACTGAATTTAAACTAAAGCTCTAATCAACCAGCTCTAATACCAAATTGATGCGGGACAACCCTAAGAAAGAGAAAAAACTAATCCTAAAGATCAAGCTCCCTTCTGTTCATCAATAATAAATCATGCCTGGCTAGGAGCATTATTATTTTAAGATAGACAATATAGTTGCCTATACTCTACTTAAGAGGCATGATTGATTGATATGAGAGTAATGCGAGATCAATTTAAATGATGCAGATGAATGCCATTCTAAAGATCAGTAAACAACTAACAATAAGAAGGTATATAAATGGATAGCAGAAATTAAATATGCTCATGAGTAAATGCAAAGAAATATGATTGGGATGAGGGAGAGTAAAATATTAAACCCGTAAGAAAATCTGAAAAGATAATAAGAATCCGGATCGGGATAGTTAAAAACTATCCTGTTTAGGATTCTTAATCTTTTAACCAAATAGATCCATCGATAAAGAACTAGATCTTTATCAACATCGAATATAATAGAAAAAATAAAAATCAAAGATCAACTGAGAAGGAACGAAGGTTCTTGACAGTATATGATCTGTAGAATAAGTGATCACTCTTTTCTTTGATCATGATATATGGAAATCCTGGAGGAGATAGATCTTCTCTGGGTGGGATAGAATTGCATGGGTAGATGATGGAGTCGAATCGGGGTCGTAGGAACACTGGATCTCAAGTAAATGAAGGTTAAAGGGATAGAAAAGAAAGTGGACCTCATACCCTCCTCTTGTGAGGTAATTTTGGGTCTCACATCCTCTCCCTCTCGGAGCGATTGATATAAGTATTTATGAGATTTGTAAAATCATTCATTGTCCTCTTCATGAAAGATACAAAGGTTTATATAGGACCCTAGGGTCTTATTTCTTAAGAATCCCTTACTTTTATAAGGAAGAAATCAATCCTCCCATAAAAAAGTAAAGTATTATGTCTAATTTCCAAACAAAGCAATCTACCATGGAAAAGAAATCAGTCCAACAAAATAAGTAGATAGTTAAGAAGTCTTAAAGAATCCTAGGGAAGAAATGGAACTCTATGTGGGTGCTTGATGCTTGGCACAACTTGGCATGAGGATCCTTAGACACGGCACATGCTGGCATGCATATTTTCTTCCTAAGCATGTGGAGAGTGATGGCTCCAAAGGTGATGTGGATAAACCCAATACAAACCCAAGTATGGCCCTATAAACTTAAACTAAATGCATCAAAATAACTTATTGACTGAAAATAAATAACTGAGTAGAGTCAATCTAATGGGGCTTCTTCGATCCAAATCGAATTCAAATCATGTTGTTGACTTCTAATGGCTCTGCTGTCCACATCAGGTTGTTTGGATTGACCCAATCTACGTACATAAATATCGTTCTGAAGCGGTTCAGTATGGAGAATTTCAAGAAAGGTTATCTCCCGATAAGCTATGAAATTTCTTCCTCTAAGAGGGATTATCCAACAACTTCTCAAGAGAGAGAGTATATGAGTAGAATTCCATATGCCTCAGTAGTGAGTTTTATAATATATGTCATGACATGTATGAGACCGGATATGGCGTACTCACTAGGGATAGTGAGTAGATACCAGTCTAATATGGGTGAGAATTACTGAAAGGTCATGAAAATCATCTTTAGATATTTGAGAAATATTAAAGATCAGTGGCTCGTTTATGGAAATTCTGACTTGAAACTTATAGGATATACTGATTTCAATTTTTAATTAGATCATGATGATAGTAAGAGTGTGTCGGATACATATTTTCTTAAATGATGGAGTAGTCTGTTGAAAAATTTCAAGTAGCACATTGTGGCTAACTCAATTTATTAGGTGAAATATATCGTGGCATCCGATACTGCGAAGAAAGCTATATGGTTGCGAAAGTTCATCAGCAAGCTTAAAATGGCATCCTCCATTGATGGTTTTGCCCTACGATACTGTGATAGCACCGGTGCCATTACTCAAGCAAAGAAATCGAAGTTCCATCAGTGCACCAAGCATATTCTATGCTGCTACCATCTTGTTTAGGAGATCGTTGATCAAGGTGATGTCGAGCTTCAGAAGATTGATAGAAAAGAGAATCTGACTGACCCATTTACTAAAGTCCTTGGGGTCAAAGAGTTCGAAGATCATAAATAGAAGATGGGTATGCAATATTGTACTGATTGGCTTTAGTCTATGTGAAAGTTGTTGAAAATTATATCTCGAAATCAATCATCAATCTGTTGATAATTAAGCTCATTGTTTGAAATTATATATGAATTATTAATTAATAAAAATTATTTGGCTTTTTCATTATATTGTGTATATCTTTCGATAATGAACTCTTTTATCATGAAGTCTTTAGGACTATTTTAATCGATAAAGGAGGATTTATTATTTAGTTCTTAAACTTATTCGCGACCAAACGATATGCTATTATTAGGATGGTAGCGTTTGTCAAGAATAAATCATTGTGGGCCATATGGGTTGGTTGTCCTCTTAACTAAGGAGTGTGGAGATACTGGTATGGCATGTAGGTGAGATGTAGGAGTATATCTTATTGAACATGATCTAATTGTGGAGCACTCTATTGTCAAGAGTAGTTTGCGAAGGATATAGCTATAAGTATCCTTCGGATCTGAAATCATCATGGTGACTTGTAAGCAACCATTGTGCTTTGATGCCAGACTACCTGAATTTTACTTCAGTAATGAAAGATTTTTGAGTATAGTTAAGTGCTTGCGAAGTCAATGTGTGAATCAAGATGGGATTGACCACTCCTGATTTCAAGAGTTAGTACTACATTGTGTTTCAATTCAGTAAAATCTTGATCAGGGTAGTCCTTATGAGGAGTCATAGAACTTATGAGACTGAGACATATTATGGATGTACTAATAAGAGTTGACAGTTTAACTTTGAGTCATCCTGAGCACCAAAGGTTAAAGAGATGAATTATACTGTAACCATATGCCAAGAGTTCTTGAATATTGCTTTGCAATCATTCGGTCTATTCGGACGTCGGGTATCATTGCTAAATGGTTACTTTGATTGGTACAAAAAATATGGGATAGGAAAACTACTGGAAAGACTGAAGCCCAAAAACCCATACACTCCACTCACACTTAAAAGAAGTTTCTGACTGATCTGATGGCTGATCAACGATTGAGAATCATTCAAGGATTTAATTATCAATATGATTGATGGTTAACCTTATGCAATAGTACGATGAATTAAGTTATTAAAGATTAGTGAATTATTAGAGAATTAATTAGTAATTAGATTATTGATTAGTTAATTTGATTGAGCAATATGGTTTGGATCAAATTTAATTAAATTGGATTCAATTTGGTTTGATCCGATTAGGTTATGAGATGACCTAATCACTTAGGATGTTTGATTTTTAATTGGATCAGAATTTGAGCTCGATTAATTTTTGATTGGATTAAGATTTAATCAAATTGATTCAGTATCTAATTAAATTAAGTTTTGATATCTGATTGGGTCTAATCTAATTTGATTAGGATGAGAACCTATTTGGATCAAATCAGAGTCCAATTGGATTGGACTACCCCTTGTGCTAACTATCTATTTCCACACCCTTTTGCTCTCCACACAAATTCAAAATTTCATGAAGGAATCACACACCAAAACCTTTGTTGTTGCCCATTCTGGATAAGGGATTGGTTGGTTGAGCTTTGAATGCAAACTGATTTGAATTTGAGCTAAAACAACCTTGATCCTTATCTTGGTTTAAATTCAATTTCAAATTTGATTTGAACTTGGTCCAGTCCTTACTCCATGCCATTTTCTCATCACGCAAATCTTATGCCTAGAGGTTATTCTTGCCTCTCCTTTGCACCCCTTTGGATAAGAATAGGTTGGTTAAGCTTTGAATTCAAAGTTAGTTTGAATTTAACCTCAACCATATAGTAATTATCTTATCCCATCTAATCCCCAAGCCACCCTTAAGAAGGGTTGTTTGTGTGACAAAACATAAGTGAGTGAATTATCGTGAGAAAGGTTTCTCAGAGTGGGGCATGAATAGAGAGGGGTGGGCCTTTGTGTGATAGAAAGAGGATATACATTTCCTCCTGGGTGTGAGGTTCTGGGTGGGTACCCTAGGGTTTCGACTAGGGTTTTACGAATAGAGAAAAGAAGAGTTAAGAGAGTCTTCTCATCTTCTTATTCCACCACTTTTTCTCCTTCTTGACATCCTTCTCATTCCCAAAAGAGTCTGAGAGAATTGAAGGAGTGAGATCAGCCTTCAACGTGGTATTCATGTAAGCTAGCACTCTCGAAGAAATCGATCAGCATAGGACTTCGAGTGGACTTTCATAGAGGTTGGACATCCTGTGCGACTGCAGCAACTAGAAGGCTTCCTTATCATGTTTATCAATAGGGGCGATCATCGGCCCGTACTCTGGTAAGAGATCTGATCTCAGTAGATAAGATCTACTCATGTGGTATGCTAGTCATAGATGTGATCTACTTGATTGTTGATGTGATCAACAATTTTTATTATCAGATTATGCATAAATTCATATCATATGATCCTAAGTAGGTAGTTTTAGATCTGATCTAGAGCATGCTTTGGAGATTAAAGTATTTAATCTAATGTCTTTCAATGAAAATTTTAAAATACATGCTTGAAACTGCCTAGTTTCCTTCACCCCTTCGTATGAGTCCTTGGTGACTACTCTCTAATGGAGAAAAGCACCATCAAGATGGATGAGGTCACTACGGAGATTTTCCAGAATAAAGTTCTCAGGAGGGAGAACCCAGCTTTGAGCTCAAACGGTGGTAGCTCAGTTTTGATGGTTTTTAGAGGAGCATGTGGGAATAGACGGAGCGACAGAGAATCATGAGGAGGATGATCCAGATCTAAGATGAAGGATCCTAGCAAGATCAAATGCTATCGATACGATGAGTTGGGGCATCGTGTTAGAGATTGCCCTCAACTCAGAGATCAGACAAGGGCTACTGCAGTGATGGCCAGTAGCGAATCAGACGATGATGTCTTGTTGATATTTGATGAGGTATCTATTAGAAAATATATCCTAAAGCTAATCATTTAGATGATTGTGCTCTTTATAATTTTATATAAATTATGAATGATTGTCCTCGGCACAGGTCAATGGGAACACGGGTCAGGCCAAGCAACATGTTGACGCTAGGCCTGCAGCACGCTGGGCCAGCCCAGGCATGCGTACGGCCTGCGAACGAGGGCGGGTGCAGGCCGGCCATGGACTCGACCAGTGAGCGTGCATGGGTTGTGGTGTACCATGGTCCACTAGGATGGCATGGTCCATGGAGGCTGCATAGATCAGGTGCCCATTTCTCCCCAGTTTCGTGCGGTCCATGATGGACCGAAGACATTTTTGAATGGTTTCTCATGGGCATAGTTCGATGCAAGAGCACGATCAGATGGTGGCTAGTGCTTGCAGGTGCGATCTGATGGCTGTGGACATTGTAGACGTGATCAAAGATGGGTTTTTAGGCGAATCTGGATATCGAATCATGTTAGGACTCCTGTGAACAGTCTGTTACACATTTTAGATGAGGATTTTCTACTCTATTTTTATAGAGCAGAGTCCATAAGGCTTAAAGAGGCATCGCTAGAGTTCTTAGATGGTGGTCATCATAGAGAGAGGTCCTGAAGGGTAATGAAAGGCAGAGATGTCTTTTTTAAATCTTATAAGAGCTCTTGTGAGAGTAGCTTCTAGTTAAGAGAGATTTGTACATAAGGGTTGAGAGTGTGAGGATCTTCTTTTGTACTTGTTCTTTTCTTATAGTGAAACTTTGCATGTCCCATGGAGGCGAGTCTTTTAGCTAATCCACAATAGGTACCAGATTCTGTACTTGTTCTTATTTTATTTCTTCTTCTTTTTCATAATAATTGGTACTGGATCATGTCCAACAGTATCAATGAATATTTGACATAAATAACCTCTTTGGAATCAATTAGCTCAGACAACAATCAGTGAAGAGCAGATGCACCTTACTCAACTTCTAATAGCACTACACCCTGACTATAAACTAGTATGGGCATCATTACTATACTGCAATCCTCTTCCAACTCTTGATAATGCCATTGTTTAACTAATTTGTGAAGAAACTAGACTTAAGACTTTTGAAATCTCGAAGTTCTAATGTTGCTTTAGCCACTTCCTCTCAATCAAATGCCCATCCTCCTCTGAATCAGAGTGAATAGAAATTCTACAAAAATTGCCCCAAGAATGGCCATAGTCTCCCCAATGTGCTTCTATTGAGTGTTGATATTGCTATCGACTTGGGTACATTATTGACAACCACCCCATTAGACCTTCCAGACCCAAAGTAGTTCACTTCAAGCCTAGGGACAATGGTAAATTTATCTCTGCATCTACTAGTACTATTGGATCCTCTACCAAAAGCCCTATCTCTCAGCCTGCTTTCACATCAAGTGAAAGATTTGAGCCCTCTCAATTATTTTCTTGGTCTTGAGGTCTCTTCTACCTCTAATGGATTTGATCTATTTTAAGCCAAGTATGTTTCAAACTTACTTTCTCAAGCTGGCCTAACAGATAATAAGATTGCCTGGAAACCCCTTGAACCTAATGCACTCCTGTAAATGGAACACCACTTGATGATCCAATACTTTATCATCAACTAGTTGGGAGCTTAGTTTATCTTATAGTTTCTCAACCTAATATTGCCTATGTAGTTGATTTGGTTAATCAATTATGACTGCCCCTCGATCCACCCACTTCACTACTGTTCTCTGCATTTTACACTACATAAAAGGCACTCTATTTCATTGTCTTCATTTTTCTTCAAGTTCTAATCTTAAGTTGATTGGTTATTGCGATGCTGATTGGACTGGTGATCGTACTGATTGTCGTTCCATTGTTGGCTATTATTCTTTTTGGTGATTTTCCAATTTTTTGTGGTAGCAAGAACAAACTATTATAGCTCGATCCAATACAGAGGCAAAATATCAAGCCCTTGCTGATGCCACTTCTGAACTCCTTTGGCTATGCTGGTTACTTGAAGATATGAGCGTTTCTCATTCTTCTGTCATGACTCTCTATTATGATAATAGGAGTGTAATTCAAATTACTCATAATGATGTTTTCCATGAGAGAACCAAACACATTGAAAATGATTGTCACTTTATTCGTCAACATCTTATTCATGGCATAATTTGACTAATTTTTATTCACTCCACTAATCAAACTGCCGACATCTTCACCAAATCTCATCTTTCTAGCAAGTTTAATGATCTCCTGTCCAAACTCAAGTTGATATCGACACCACTACCTTGAGTTTAAAGGGGTGTTAACATGATGTCCCAGCAAGTTTGGAATGTTAGCATGATATCTTAGCAAGTTTGGAATGCTAGAATCATATCCCAGCAAATTTGAAATATTAGTATGATATCCCATGATATCTCAACAAGTTTAGAATGCTAGCATAATATCTTAGCAAATTTGGAATGCTAATATGATATCCCATGATATCTCAGTAAGTTTGGAATGCTACTATGATATCTCAGCAAGTTTGAATTACTAAAATAATATCCCAACAAATTTGGGATGCTAAGTTGGGAATTAATCAACATAATAATCTTAGAGATCTTGATAATATTGTCTCTTACTTATATGTGTGTGTGTATATATATATCATCAGTATAAGAATAATATATGACAAATTCTTTCTCTCCATTTTCTTTTATAGTTTACAAATAAACAAATTTCATAAACATCATAACATTTTTATCGACAATATTTAAGAATATTAATAATATTTAATATTAATATATTGATAATATATAATCTATTATATATATATATATATTAAAATGGAGGCACTAGCCTTCACTCACCATATATTCATTTTTCCCCAACGTAGCATTTGCCATGCCATAAGGAGCTTTTTTTCTTCAAAACTTTCACCTCCCATTCTTCCCATAGCTTCCTCATTCCCCTCCTCTCTTCTTGGCAAAGATTGGCATCATCAGAGTTTGGATGACCACCTCCTCCCAGCCCATAAAGATTGAATGCATGCCCACCCAAGCCCCATGATCACCACTGAGGTAGGGGCATCAATGGCAGTTGTAGAGGTGATATCAAGGGTAAGGTTGGGTGGCTAGTCGTCATGTTGATAATGACAAAGCTTGGGGATAGGCCCCAAGAGGATGCCGATGGTGGCATCGAAGGTGATGCAATGAACATCGACGGGATAGCCGATGATGAAGAAGATGACATCACTAGCACAGATGACAGTGAGGGGGCATTCAGCATGGTGGGCACCAATCGACAAGGGACTGGGCCTTAGAGGTGGTCTAGTTGAAGATGGCGAGGTAGTAGCTGATCGAGAGGAGGTGGGAGCCATGGACTAGCCCATGACATCGGTATCAATCCAGCCAACCTAGGTGGTGGTCGGGGTTATACGCCAGCCAGTCCAAGGAATGGTCGACATCAGGTAGAACAAGTGGACATCGAGATGGCAGCAAAGGAGATAGTGGTGGTTGGATTGTCATAGGAGGGATGGGAGGTGAACGAGCATCGAAAAAAATAAAGAAGAGAGGAAGAAGAAGGAAGAATAAAAAAGAATGAAAAAAAAGAGAAAAAAAAGTTTAGATTTTAAATTTTTTCTATTTTTTAAATTTAGATCTTTAAAATTTTAACATCAGAGAAAAAGAGAGTTTTTTCGATTTCTAAAGTTTAAATCTCTCACAAGCCATGCACACTCACATATATTTTCACTCCATCCTGAGCTTGAAGATGCTACTATCATTGGTGGTAGTGATGGTCGATGGACAATATTATTCGCTCTACTATTGAAAGACTAAAGGGTGTACAAGGAGATGATCAAAGAATGTCAACAACATTGTCAGCTCTACTATTGGGAGAGTTGGGGTTGTGTGAGAAAATTATCAAAGGAGAAGGGAAAGAAAAAATGAAAAGATTTAAAAATAGTTAGAGATAAAATAGTGAAAATGCTGGGTTTACGAAGGGGTTTCACAGAATTAAGGTCATCGATCTTCACAAATTTTGCTTGACAACTTATAATCCTACCTATGCATAAAACAATTTTTTATTATTTTAATTATTTTAAAATATATATAGAATAGATATACTAGAATAAATAATAAATAAATATTTTTAGAAAATTATATTCTATGCATTGCATTGGGTTATAAGCTAGTTTAATTAAAAATCCATAAAATATTCATAAATGGAAGAATTATTTCTAATAATAAAAATATTAATTTCTAAATAATAGTGTAATTAATAGGGAATAATATTTTGGAGTCTATATGTTTCCTAGACTTAAAAAAAGATGAAGAAAGATAAGGAGAGGAAGAAATGGAAAAAAATAAGAAAAAGAAGAAGGAGAGAGAAAAAGAAGGAAAGAGTGTAGAAAATAAAATTATAGAAATTTAATACCAAAATTATTATTTAACATCAATGTATTATTTATATATTAATATATTATTAACATAAATATAGTATATTATTTAATATCAACAGCATTTGTTATTAATATATTAATAATATATAAATAAGAAAATCAATAAAATATTTAAAATTAGAAGAATAGTTTTATATTTCAATAAAAAATATTAGTTCCTAAGTAAATGCTGTAATTAATATAAAATAATGTTTATGCTATGTTTTCTATATTAAAAAAAGTGAGGAAAAAAAGAAGAAGAGATAGAAACAAGAAGAAGAAAAAGAAGGAAGAAAAAAAAAGAAAAGGAAGAGAATGAAGGGAATAGAAAGCCTATTTCTATCAAAAATACATGGATAGCCAGGGTGCATCTAATTATTTTCTAAAAAAAATTATTAAAAATTAGATCTTTATCTGATATGCAGCGGATAAGGATCAAATCCTAAAAATCTTGAATCCAAAACCTGACGTAGGTCTGAATCCATAATCCTCTACTTTGTATGCACGCCAAACTTCGCAAGAAGTATGATGAAGATTTAGATTGAAGCACCTTCGCAAGGCACCAAGGGAAGAGAGAGAGGCTCTTGGTGTGATGCCTCACACCAGCCAAGGAGATGCCCAAAAGACCTCCACACCAAGAAGGGGAGATGCCTAAAGAGGGGACATGCCAAAGGGGGATGCCCACTTCACCTCATGCCTCTCTCTCCTTCTCTCTTTAGCATACAATCTAATTATTATGCCATGATATTTAGAGATCTTCTCTATTTATAGATGATTTTTTATGTCCCATAAGACTAAAATTCTAATTCAAACATGCTTTGAATTAATCCACATCTTATCAAAAAAGGAGTCCTAAGGGGGAAAGGATTGGCACATAACTTGACGCCTACTTGCACCCACGTCTACACCCCATGTGGGGTGGCAATAACCAACACCCCATCTGATGTTGGTCGACCATGAAGGAGAGAGAGTCTCAAAAAAAAAAGACTCTAAGGATCTAATCCAAAAATGGGTCAATTCGAATCTGATTCGAATCTGATTTAAATAATTTCGAAAAGACTATCAACCCCAAACTATTTAGGATTTTGGATCAAGTCTAACATAGATTTATGAACCCAATTAAGTCTAATTAAATCAGATCTAATTTGAAATTAATTAGCACTTAAATTCAATCTCTCATAGACTCCTTGGATCAAAGATCAAATTTCATTCATCCCCGAAATTGAACCTGAACCTCATGTCTAGTGCCAGCTAGACATGGTCAACTGTTTAATTCTGTATGACCCATAACTTAATTCTCAATCAAATTAATCTATATATTCAATCAAGTCACATACTTCTAAATTGAATATATAGACTTAGATCAATTCTTTCCTATGTCGTTTGACTTTGTGCGTGACTCCATAGGTTCGAACACTAAGTCGGTAGCATAGGAACTATTTTCTGTACTAATCGAAGTTATCATCTAGCAATGGTTTTCAACATCCAGATAGATCGAATTATCGTAAGGTAATATTCAAGAACCTATGCATTTAGTTACTGTATAATTCATCCCTTTGATCCAGAATGCTCTAGGACAGTCTAGGTTTAAACTGCCAATTTTGAATGATCATCCACATTGTATTCCAACCTTTCAAATCCATCATATGGATTATCCTAGTCAAGATTTTACTAAATTAAAATATAATGATGTATTAGCTCCTATAATTTGGAGAGATCAATTTCATCTTGATCCACACACAGACTTCGCAAGTACTTGACTGTACCCAGTAGCCTTTCATTATTACATTAGAAATACAGATAGTCTGGTACCAAAGCACAGTAAGTTGCTTGCAAGTCATTATGATGATTTCAGATCTAAGAGTTACTTATGCCTATATACTTTATGAGCTGCTCTTAACAGCAGAGTGCTCAGCAGGTGAGTCACTTGTTTAGTGACGATGTACTCCTACATCTCACCTGTATGCTATACCAGTATCTCCACACTCTTTGATTAAGAGGACAACCAACCCATATAGGACACAATGACCTTCATTTGATAAACGTCATCATCCTTTAATGACGTATCATTTGATCACGAACATATTTAAGAACTATACGATAAATCTCCTTTATCGATTACTTCATAATTCTAAGAACTTTATCATAACATAAGAGTTCTAGCAAGAAAGATATAACTTTGTGATAAATGATAGCAAAATAATTTTTATTATTAATTAATAATTCATATATATTATAGAATAAGCACAATCATCAAGCGATTGACTTTAGTTGATATATTTTTTAATAACTCCCACTTGAACTAAAGCCAATTGAGGCAATATCTTATATCCATCTTTCACTTATGATCATCGAACTCTTTGATCTTGAGAGCTTTTGTGAAGTGATCGGCTATGTTCTCTTTTTTATCGATCTTCTGAAGCTCGATGTCATATTGATCCATGATCTCACGTACAAGGTGATAGCAGCACAGAATATGCTTGATACGTGAGTGTGACTTTGATTCTTTTGCTTGAGCTATGGCTCCAGTACTGTCACAATACAGCAAAATAGAGCCATCAACAGAGGGTGTAACTCCAAGCTCGGTGATAAACTTTCACGACCACACCACCTCCTTTGCAGCATCGGATGTAGTAATATATTCTGCTTCACATATAAAATCGGCCACAGTATGTTGCTTGAAACTCTTCCAACAAATTGCTCCTTCATTTAGGATAAATACGTAGTCCGACTTGCTTCTGCTTTCATCATGATCTAACTAAAATTAAAATCAGTATATCCCACAAGTTTCAAATCAGTATCTGCATAGATAAGCCATTAGTCCTTAATATGTCTCAAATACTTAAGGATTGTCTTCACAACCTTCTAATGGTTCTCATCTAGATCAGACTGATATCTACTCATTACCTCTAGTGAATAGGCCACATCTAGTCTCGTATATGTTATGACGTATATGATAGACTCCACTATCAAAGCATATGGGATCCTACTCATACGCTCTCTCTCCTAAGTGGTTGTCGGATAATCCTTCTTGAAGAGAGTAATCCCATAGCCTATCGGAAGATAGTCTTTCTTGAAATTCTTCATGTTGAACCATTTCAATATGGTATCAATGTACGTAGACTGAGACAATCTAAGTAACCTTCTAAATCTATCTTTATAGATCTTCATCTCTAGGATGTAGGATGCTTCTCCCAAATCCTTCATAGAGAACTGTAATGAGAGCCACAGCTTCACACTCTGTAAAGTCGAGATATCATTTCTTATTAACAGTATGTCATCCACATATAGTATAAGGAAGATGACTATAGAATTGTTAGGCCACTTATAGACAAAAAACTCTTCTCCATTCCTAACAAAGCCATACATTTTAATCACCTTATCAAAATGCATGTTCCAACTCCTAGATGCCTACTCCAGTCCATAAATGGATCTATTTAGTTTGCACACCTTAGATTCATCTATGGATATGAATCTTTCAAGTTGTATTATATACACCTCTTCTTCTAGTTTCTCATTAAGAAAATGATTTTGACATCCATTTGTCAAATCTCATAATCTAAGTGTGCTGCTATCGCAAGCATAATCCGGATGGACTTGAACATTGCCATAGGTGAGAATGTCTTGTCATAGTCACTACCATAACATTGACGGTAACCCTTGGCAACTAGACAGACTTTATAGATCTCTAACTTTTCATTCGCTCCTCTTTTAATTTTGAAAATTTATTTGCACCCTATGAATTTTATTCCTTCGGATGGATCAATTAGTGTCCATACACCATTGATCTCCATTGACTCCATCTTGGATTCATGGCATCAAGCCACTTTTAGGAATCGGACCTTTGTATGGCATCTATATAGATGATCGAATCCTCATCGTTCTCATCTAGTTCGATAGGATCATCATTCCAGATCAGAAATTATAGTATCTGTCTTGTTGAAGCGGTACTCTATCGAATCTCTTTAATGGTATCTCTATAGGCTCTGGATTTGATTTTTCAATCAAATCTGATTCTGTGTGTGCTGGTTGTTCCACCTTATGAACTTCACTAAGTTCAATTTTGTTGGTATTAGTTTCTTCTCCAAGAAACTTCTTTTCCAAAAAGACCGTCCTATTGCTTACGAACACTTTTTATTCTTCAAGAAGGTAGAAGTAGTACCTTTAATTTTTTTGAAAATTCTATGAATAAGTATTTATCAGACTTTGGTCCAAGTTTATCTATCTTTAAATGCTTGACATAAGCTAGACGTCTCCAAATCCGAAAGTGTGAGAGCACCGACCTACACCCAGTCCATATCTCATATGGAGTTTTATTGATAGATTTGTTCGAAATCTTATTCAAAATATAGTAGGTAGTTTCAAGAGGGTATCCCCAAAAAGAGATTGGTAGATTTGTAAATTCCATCATAGATTGAACCATGTCTAATAGGGTTCGATTTCTCCTTTTAGACACCCTATTATGTTATGGTGTTTCAAAAGGGGTCCACTGAGAGAGAATCCCATTCTTCTCTAGATATGTCAAAAATTCACTGGTAAGATATTCACCTTCTCGATCTGATCGAAGAGTTTTAATACTCTTTTCAGTCTATTTTTCTACTTCACTACGAAATCGTGTGAACATTTCAAATGATTTCGATTTATGCTTCATAAGGTAGACATATCCATACCTCGATAGGTCATTTGTAAACGTAATGAAGTAGTAGTATTCTCCTCTGGCACCTATGCTCATAAGTCCACATACACCACTATAGATTAGACCTAGTACATCACTAGCTCATTCATTTTTTCTTAAAAGGTGACTTAGTCATTTTACTATGTAGACAGGATTCACAGGTCAGTAATGATTCATAATAATTAATTTCAAGGACACCCTCTTTAATTAACTTGTCTATTCTATTTTGTTCACATGACCTAGCCTATAATGCCAAAGATAGGAATCACTGATATTATCTATCTTAGGATATTTATTTGATGTGTACATTACACCAACAAACTGTGCTAATATATATATACAATGTTTTAGTTGTTCACATATAATTATAGTATTATTCACAATGATATCATAAAAATTATTTTTATTAAAATTTGAAATCAAGTTTGGCCAAATAGCCTACATAAGTGATATTCATCAAAAAAGAAGGGCAATAATGACATTCATCTAACATGACACTATTAGACTCAAAAATAAATTGTATAGCTCCTAATGCTAGAACTAAAACAAAGCTTTTATCTCCAACATTCAGGAACCACTTGCCTTCTCTAAATTTTCTACTGACCTACAGTCCCTGCAATGAATTATAAATATTAGTCGAACTTTTGGTATCTAATACCCAAGTAGTAGTATCACAAATAGAAAATTACAAGGAGTTATTATATAAGTACCTTGTGAAGTAACCGATTGCTTATTTTCTTATTTTTGATCTGTTTGGGTCAAGGATAGTTATATAAGTAGGATAATTCTTTTCAATGATCCAGCTTCTTGCAAAAGAAGCATTCTACCTGACTTTTATCGATTTTTGATTTTTTGCTCTACTTAAACTTGGGATCGACGGCACGATTTGTCTGCACCTTTTTTTTCTCTTTTAGAGTATCAACGACCTGCAAATGAACCTTCCACTACATGCACCGGCTCCTTCTGGAGTTGATGGTCCTTCTCGAACATCTGCAGTAATCCTAGCAAATCATAGTAGTTCACTGTAGGCTTGGTCACTCTATAATGACTCAAGAAGGATAGGTAGGATTTCGATAGTGAATTGAGGATAGCATCCTTGCCTAATTATTCATATAACGAAAAATCAAGTTTGCTCAAGCATTCAATCTGCTTGATCATGTACAATACATGATCAGTTACTGATGCTCCCTCTCGCACATGGGTATTGAACACTACGCAGGAGGTTTTATGTCTCTTCGCATCCTCCGGGGTGCCAAAAGACTCATTCAATATTTGAATCATATTTTTGGCTGTACATCCTCAAACTTATGACTAAGTTCATCATTCATTGCTGTTCTCATAATGCAATGCACCATTGTACAGTCACTGAGCCACTTCAAGTAAGTATCTCTCGCAGCATGGGGTGCATTAGCAGCAGGTTCCTTAGGTGGTGGATTCGTAAGCACGTACAGGATCCTCTCATACTCCAAGACGATCTTCAACTTTTGATACCAGCTATCGAAATTGAATTCGATAAGCTTGTCGCTATCCAACAATGAACGGAGCGATAGTATGTTGGCCATAGCTGAAAAGAAGAAATATAAACCTATTAGTATATGAATTATTTTAATCCTAAAGATATGGACTTTAGTCTAAAAATTTTCTACTATTTTATACGAATTGATAGCCTCTACCTTCAATTCGAAAAATTATATTAATTTTTTAATAGATATTAGAATCCACATAGACTGCATTTGGGCCTGAGTATGGCTCGACCAATCCTAGTGCATACATGGGTAGGTTTATAACTAATTGTTTCTCTAAACAACTTCTAGCAACCTCTCTTCAATATGTGTGTGGCACTTTCATTGAAAATCTTGGTTAGGTCCAACCATTAACATGACTACATCAAGCATATCCAGTAAATGAATGTCCAGATCTGAGTATGGCTCGACCAACCTGAGCATTGATCTGAAGGGCACAACAAGATGATCATATGATGAATGATAATTTTAATACCCAATAGACACCATATGCAGTACCTCCAATGCCTATTTAGAATATTAGACTCATTATCATGCACCTTAATGGGAGGCTATGGACTAGTTATCTTCATAACTGTATCATTTTAGAGACCTAATAATTTAAAAATTGATTTTATTGATTTGAGAATAAGAGAAAAAATTGACCTGCAAGTCGTGAATCCTTCCACTGACTTGATCAAGTCATATAAAGGATTAGACACAAACTGGTCTAAAGACATCTGAATTAGTCATATTGATTAATCTTAATGACATGTGTCTGTACGAATCGACTAGTGACCTAATCAAAATATAATCCACCATGTTAGCCAGGTAAGTGAGATCAGTAAGAGAGATATGTCATTAAGTCATCGTAGATGCATCTAGGTGAGTAGCTCCTAATTAGTAACCACTTAATCAAAACTACCAAACTTAGCTTAGACACCAATTAGTTAATTAGTTTTGATTTAGTCCACTAGAAGATTCAAGCTCAACCATTAAGCCATAATCATGGTCTATTTAGTAAGGTTAAAATATGGACTTGATCAAGCTTCAACTATTGAGATTGATCTAGAAAATTCTGACCTAATCTAACTCAACTCTTGATTAGATTTAATCAATTTCTCTATTTAGTCCATATTATTCTAACCCTAGGTCTAATCCATTAGAAGGATTTAATTCATGCTAACCCATTTCTATCGATTTATGTGATATCTTAGTAATCTTCAATTCTCAAATCTAGATCGTTTAGACTTAATTTCAAATTAAATATATGAAACATATATTTAGTTTGTAGAATTATTTCACTAAAATTTTAAGTGAAGTATACCATATGTTTCAAAATGTAAAAATAAATTTTCATACATATGTTTAACAATTAAATATGTATAAGTGTGATCTAAACTTCATATACACATCACATGTGTCATGACTACATTTAGATCACTATCGATTACATCTAATGTAACATACTTTTCATATTTTAAAATAATTTTATATCTGAATCTATCTTATTATAATAAATTATAAATTATTTTAGATCTAATCTAAATTATTTATGATTAAATAATTTATAAAAATCTGTTCACTCTTCTTCTTTATGAAATCGGATCACAATGACATCCCTACACGTTATAGAGAATTTGTCAAATGGACAAGAGAGGGAGATGAATTTCTTCTTCTTCTTATGACCTAATGGTCTGGTGATCTCATCAATCTGAGCACTGGGCTATTAAGATCTGAAATCTTATTTCATATAGGATTATATCAACATGCAATTTGATAAAATATTTTATGTCATGAATATGACTTTGATCTCATCAACCATGTTCTTCATCTAATATAATTAGATTTGATACATCATATATATCATATCAGATCTAAAATATATCTTATACTGATTATAAATATCAAATTCAGATCTAAAATTTTCAAAAATTAATTAGATACACATATGAATACATAAAGATTAATTTCTGGTTAGATCTATTTTGATATTATGTAGAATTTTGTTAGAAATTATATCTGAAAATCTGTCAAAACAGATTCAATTTAGATCTAAAATAAGTCCAACTTCATAATCAAAATAACAACATTAAAATTTTATTAAAACTAATTTTAAAAATTTTAAAATAGATTATTATTTCAATAAAATTCTATAATAAAAAAATTCTGTTATAATAAATTAATAACAAACCTTAACCAACTATTGATTAGGTTTTGTAATCTAATCAAAATCAAATCATAATTTTATTTAAATAGATCTAAATCAAATTTAATATCTAACATAAAATTTTAATTATGTATAATATATAATAATTTAAAAAATTAATTGTGCATCCATGTATCAAAGTCTGGCTCTGATACCAATTGAAGAAAAGAAAGCCTGTTTCTTTGGTAGAATAAACAGATAGCTATGGTGCATTTAAAAAAAAAATTTATACCAACTAGATAAAGATTGGATCTTTACCTAATTTACAGTGGAATAGGGATCAAATCTCCAAGAATCTGGTTCACAAGTCTTGCGTAGATCTAAATCCACAGACTCTCTACTTTGTACGCACGCTAAGCTTCGCAGGAAAGTAGGATCAAGTCTTAGATTGAAGTACCTTCGTAAGGCAACAAGAGAGGAGAGAGAGCCTCTGGTGTGATACTTCACACCAGCAAAAGGGATGCCCAAACAAGCTCCATGCCAAGGGAAGAGGGGATGCCCAAAGGGAACACGCCAAGAGGGACGCCTAATCCTCTCCTCACGCCTCTCTCTCTCTTTTCTCTCCTTAGCACATAATCTAATTGTTATTGTTTGATAGCTAGAGATCCTCTCTATTTATAGATAATTCTTCATGACCCATAAGAGTAGGATTCTTAATTCAAACAGGTTTAAATTAATCTATAACTTATCAAAAAAGAGTCCTAAAAGAGAAAAGGTTGGCGCCTAACTAGGCACCCTCATGCACCCATGCCTACACCCAATGTGGGGTGGCAACAACCAGCACCCCACCTAGTGTTTGTCAACCATGAAGGAGAGAGAGTCTCAGTAAAAGTAAACTCTAAAGATCTAATTAAAAAATAGATTAATTCAAACCTAATTCGAAATAATTTTGAAAAGACTGTCAATCTTAAACTGTTTAGGATTTAGGATCAAGTCTAACTTAGATTTATAAATCCAATTAAATCTAATTAAATCAAATCTAATCAAAAATTAATTAGCACTTAAATTCAATCTCTCATAGGCTCCTTGGATCATAGATCAAATTTTATTCATCTACAAAATTGAACCTGAACCTCATGTCTAGTGCTAGCTAGACATAGTCAACTGTTTAATCTCATATGATCCATAATTTAATTGTCAATCAAATTAGTCTATATATTTAATCAATTTGCATACTTCTAAATTGAATATATTGATATAGATCAATTTTTTTCTACATTGCCTGACTTTGTGCATGACTCCATAGGTTCGAACACTAAGCCGGTAGCACAGGAACCATTTTCTATACCAATAAAGTTATCATCTAACAATGGTTCTCGATATTTGGATAGATCGAATAATTGCAAGATAATATTCAAGAACCTATGCATATGGTTACCACATAATTCAACCCTTTGATCCTGAATGCTCTAAGATGATCTAGGGTTAACTGTCAACCCTGATAGAGTCATCTACATTGTATTTTAACCTTTCAAATTCATCATAAGGATTATCTTGATCAAGATTTTACTAAATTGAAATACAGCGATACATCAGCTCTTATAATTCGGAGGGGTCAATCCCATCTTGATCCACACACAGACTTCACAAGTATTTGACTGTACCCAGTAGCCTTCCATCATTGTATTAGAAAAACAGATAGTTCAGTACCAAAGCATAGTAAATTCTTACAAGTTACTATAGTGACCTCAAGTCTGAGAGACACTTATGTCTATATACTTTGTGAGCTGCTCTTGACAATAGAGTGCTCAGTAGGTAAGTCATTTGTTCAGTGATGATGTATACCTACATCTCATCTGTATGTCATAATAGTGTCTCCACACTCCTTGACTAAGAGGACAACCAATCCATATGGCACACAATAATCTTCACTCGATAAATATTATCGTCTTTTAATAATGTATCATTTAGTCACAAATATGTTTAAGAACTATACGATAAATCTTTCTTTATCGATTACTTTATAGTTCTAAGGACTTCATCACAACATAAGAGTTCTAACAAAGAAATATATTTTTATGATAAATAATGTCACAATAACTTTTATCAATCAATAATTTATATACATATTATAAAAGAAACACAATCATCCATATGACTGGTTTTAGGATACATTTCCTAACACACACTTGTCATGGCCATGGACTTCCAAACTCAATTTTATGAATTACATAGGACTTTCTTTTCTATCAAGATCGATAGATTCTATCTAGGTGCACATCTTACTCCTACAATGAATCTACTATAGCCAACATATATCTCAAGGTTCTGTATGGCTAGAAGATCGAGTTATGATATAATCTATTAAAAATTATCCCAAAGCCAATTGTCAGCCTATTGACGGTTATGCTCATGTATGTAAATTATATAAATTATAATTAATAAATATATTTAGTTTTTCATCACATTGTGTATATCTTCTTATTGAACTTCTGTGTTGTGATGAAGTCCTTAGAACTATTTTAATTGATATAGAAGGATATATCACTTAGTCCTTAAATATGTTCACAACCAAATAATATGCTATTACTAAGATGATAGCTATATCAAGTGTAGGTCATTGTGTGCCATATGGATTGATTATCCTTTTAACCAAAGAGTGTGAAGACATTGGTATAGCATACATGTGAGATATAAGAGTACATCTTACTGAATATGACCAACTCCAGAGTGAAAGAATATGTCTTACAAGCCAATCGAAATTTGTATTTTGATGGATTTTTCTTGTAATCTTCCAGACTTATGTATTGACTCTTTAAATAATAAAAGATATTTTTCATCATATGTTGCATCTTACTTTAGTAATGATTATGATGAACTCCATAAATTAGGAAAATGAGTTTAGGATTATGATGAAATCATACCTATAAGACCTAAAATTCTAAAAATCTTGATTTAGAATATTCTTAGTCATAGGAGCATTGA
>KE504642.1:824223-836052 GCA_000441515.1 Elaeis oleifera | reverse complement strand
AATCATCCATGAAATTAATTTTCGATACATATTCTCAAGGTGTTGAGAATTAGAGATATGTATTTAATTCTTAAATGCTCTCAGTCATAGAATCATCATGAGGATGGTGATCGATCCGAATAGACCAATGCATAGATCATTTTTTTAGGAGTAGATAAGTCTCTAGTCTATAGTGTAGAGATATTGGATGATGAGTGCAGATAGTTGTTAGAGAACAACTAGTACTGAGCATGACCATATAAGAGATCACTTGAATTTCTATTCAATCGTCAGTGATTATCTCGATGTTGTAATTATGTGACTGATCTTTGATCTAAGATGGTACTACTACTCACAGTAAGACTGCTGGAGTTTGATTGACACATAAACATGGATCTCAATAAGCCCTTATAGTGGATGTTGGTGATAGTTGGTCCACTGTAGGAGTAGGGTGCGCATCAAGATGGGATTTATAGATCTTGATAGAAAGGAGTAGTCTTATGAAATTTGAGAGGCTAAATTTGAGAGTCTATGGCCACAACAGTGTGATTGATGGAAAAAAATTCATAAAAGTCACAATTGGACTTGAGCTGATCGAATCTATCATATGACTGATGTTAAAGTTTGATGATTTATTCTGACCTACTATCTAGTTGGGACTCACGATAGAGGAACTGAATTATACGTTAACTATATCTAGAGGTTCATTTCAGTTCTATTAGGTTGTCCCTACATACTGCTAGGTATCACTGGTGGATTGTAAGAGCTCATTAGGATTGTTCTGGATCGACAATCTTTTATGAGTTAGAGTGGAATTGTTCCGACTTATTGAAAAGAGTTTCAATGATATTTTGATAGAGATCATTATATATCTCACTACCAGATAGAATTAAATCTATGGGGTCATACAATAAAGAGATTAGGTTTGAAATTAGCAATTAAGCTTACGAAGTGTCAATTGGGTTTAGAGAAACCCGATTGGATTCAAGGTAACCTTATTAGCACATGGTTGGACCCAATTTCTCTTTATGTTTGGATTTTTATTTGATAAGATAATTTAAACTTAATTATCTGTTAATAATCTATACGAATTAGATTCATTAGACTCCAATTATTGGATGTCTAAGGTTTTGGATCATATGAATTAAGGGTGCTAGTCCTTAATTAATATTCCTTGATAGCTATTATGGGGTGCCACTTTATTTGATCAAGTTGGGCGTGTCCCATGATTAGAGGGCTTATGGATCCCATATGGGACGTCTCTTGGGTATACTTTGGGGTGTATTTATGAGAGTGCAAGGGCTCCAAGAGTTGGAACCTAATAGGTTTCCTAAAGAAACTCAAATAATTTAAGTTATTAGGAAATCCAATGCAAGTAGGACTTATATTATATGATTGAATAGGATTCAATCCTTATGCCTGTTTAAAGGAACCTCCCCTAAGGTCCCTAGGCATTCCAACCAGCAAGTCCCATACCTCAAACAGAAGCCCCACTCCCTCTCTTCCTCTCCTTTCTCTCCTCCCTTTAGACATCCACACATCCTTACTCTTTGGGCGTCCCACTTCTTCTCCATGCCCAAGGCTGTTGGGCATCCACTTGGTGCTGGTTCCTAGTGTATGGTAGCAGCTCAAGCAAGGGTAAAAAGGCAAGAGAAAAGGAGAAGAAGAAGATCAAGAAAAAGATCAAGAGTTGATCATGATCCAGGATTCGTTCAGATTCAACAGGCTAAATTTTTTTAGAGAAAAAATTTAACTTGAAGATGACTGTTCCAGGCTAATCCTGAGTGGATATCCGTAGAGGTCGGATACTTGTATAGCTAGAAAAATTTTTTCTTTTCAGATCCAGATTTGAAGAAGAGAATTACGAAACATGTATATGATTCAATCACATATTTAATTTCAGCATATGTCAATTTCAGCATATGAACTAGATCCTTATGGTTTGTATTTTTATGCATACATCATATAGATTAAAAGGTGTTTTAATCTCCTCTTCCGCTGTGGTGTTTAGAAAAAAATTTTGAAATACACATGCTTGCCCCAACACATAAATTCCAATATTGGACAATAGTGACAATCACTTAAAATGATAATAATGGAGTTGAAAACAAGCTTAATAATTCTTAAAGCCAAGACTAGAACATAATTTTCATCTCTCACATTCAGGAATCTCTCGCCATTTTCAAACTTTCTACTAACCTAAAATCTTTGCAACATATTGCAAATTAGACTTTCAGTATCTAATATCCAGGTAATAGTATCACAAATAAAGAAATTATAAAGAGTTATCATGTAACTACCTTGACCAGCAACCATTTGCGGATTTCTCTTCTTAGCCTGTTCGGGTTAAGAAATTAAGACATTGAGGACAATTCTTCTTCCAATGACCTAGCTTCTTATAAAAAAAGTATTCTACCTATCTCTAATCTGCTTTGAGCTTCTTGGTCAGTTCTAGCCAAAGAACACTGTTCAATTTCTGATACTACTTATCAAATTAGATCCCATAAGCATGTCACTATCTAACAGTGAGCGGAGTGATAATTTACTAGCATTACTAAAAAAACCATATGACCTATTATATATAAATTATTAATCTTAAAGACTTAAACTTTAGTCTAAAGGTTCTTTCATTATTTTATACGAATTGGTAGCCTCTATCTCCAATTCAAAAATTATTTTAATTCTTTAGAAGATACTAAAATTCACACAGGCTGCATACGAGCCCAACTATGATCGGTCCATCCATGTGCATGTATGGGTAGATTGTTAATCAATTATTTTTTAAACAACTTCTAGCAACTAATTTTGTCTCAAGTTTCATTTCAGTAGGCTAGGGCCTCCACTGAAAGTCCTGATTAAGTTCAACCATTAATATGACCATACTTATTCTATCTAACCAACAAATGATCAGACCCGACTATAGTTGGTCAATCTAACAATCTATCAGAGAGACACAACTGAGCCATCATATAATGAATGATAATTTCAATATCCAAATAAACACCAGACCTATGGGTCTATAATTTTTACCTAGACTATTGGATCCATTATCATCCACTTTAATGGAGGCTATGATCTAATTATCTCCATAACTAGCTCATTTTATGGATCTAATAATTTAAAAATTTGATTAAATATTTAAGAGAATAAATTAACCAGCAATCAACAATCCTCCCACTGATTTTGCCAAGTCTTTGAAAAGACTAGAGACTAAGCTGGTTAAGAGGCACCTAAATCAGTCATGCTGATTAACCTAAGATCCTCCCACTAACTTTACCAAATCATGAGAAGATAAAGTGGGTTCAGGTCACACCTTAATTAGTCAGCTCAATCATATAACTGACTAATCTAGTTGGCATGGGTTAGCTCGAATCAATAAGCAACCTCATCAAAAATTGATTGACCACATTGGTCAGATAAGTGAAATCGATGGAGGGTCTGCTAAAGCTTGCCTTAGACATCATCGAAATAGCCAGGTAAGTGGGCTGCTAATTAAAAATCACTGATCATATTATCATAGTAATATTGCCAAACTTATCTTAGACACCAATTGGTTATCAGTTTTGATTTGATTTGCCTAAAGACTCGAGTTCGACCATTGAGTCACGATCAAGTCCATTTGGTGTAATCAAACACATGGACTTTGATCAACTATGACTATTGAGTCTGATCAAGAGAAGATTTGACCTAATCTAATTCAACTTTTAGATTTAGTCAATTTCTCAATTTAATCCATATTTAATTCTAATCCTGGGTCTAACTCAGTTAAATGATCTAATTCAAGCTAACCCATAGCCTTATGTCTTATGCAATACCTTTAGATCTTAAATTCATAATTCTAGATCTAAAATTTCAACTCCTAATTTTAATTAAGTGTATAAAAATGAAACAATTTCAAACGTGAACTCCTTTATATTAAAATTTATGCAAAATAATTTTATCCAAAAATTTGAGTCGACTCACCTTGAGACGAATAGAAAATAATTTTTTGATTCTATACAATTGGGGTTGGCTCAACACAAAAATTAATTTATGAGCCTGCAAATCGAGTCAGCTCATCAATAAACCAAACCGACTCAAAAGGGTCTGAAGTCAACTCCAATCAAATTAAGTTGACTCAGCAAGCTAACCAGTAACTCCTTGCTGAATTTCAGATCAGAATATTTTGCATAAATGATTTCAATATTTCAGATCAAATCTTAGGATTTTGAATCTAAGATTTTGTAGAAAGTAAGTTTCATGTGTGAATTCTAGAAAATATATATATCATATATATAAATTCTACATTCAAAATAATTAAAAAACACATATCTAACATATGCATCATAGGATCTAAATCTGAAATATGAAATGCATATAATTTTGTTTGCTATTCTTCTTCATAAAATATCATCGTAGCACCCCTACACGTCATAAGAAATCCCATCAAATAGAAAGAGAAAGACTTTAAACCCTACTTGCTCTTATGATCGGATGGTTTGGTGATGCATAATCTGAGTACTAGACTACTAGGATATCTAATCTTACATATCATATATGTAACATATAGAAATTTAGATTTAATCTAAATCACTTTAGATCTGATCACTACTTTAGATCACATCTAAATCAGATCATAAATATCTCATACTTCTTTAATATTAGATCAAAATCAGATATTAAATCAGAAATAAATCATAAGTCTTTTTAAATCTCATCTAAACTTATTTATGATTTAAGTATCTAGATCAGCATATACTAGAACAACCTTTTCACTGTATTACAGCAGGACAACCTTATAACCAGTATGTGTGATCTAAATTAATTATTTCAGATCTTTGTGCACACATGATCATGTCAAAAAAACCTATGCTCTGATACTAATTGATAGAAAGCTAGGATAGTTCATGCATAGATTTAAAATTTTATGCAGTGAAAGCAATTTAGATTAAACTATTTAATCTACCATACACTAGATCGAATCTACAACTATCTAAGCATGGATCTTATGATGTAATCATGCATGTATAATCTAAAATAATATCTAAAATATTAGATCTAATTTAATATATGATAGAGATCGAATCTCTATATCTGAGCATGGATCGAAGATCATCACTGCTGAAATTCGAGGGTTGCATGTTGCTCTTAGCAGCACACGCATCTGGTCTATATAGGTATCCACATGAAGTACGATCAAATCAACCTCCCTAGAGTGCTAGCTCCTTGCAGAGGTCCTTTGTGGCTAAACAAAGGAGGAAGAAAAGGTTGGTGGAAGATGGCAAGGGAGAACTCCTTCTCTCTTGATTTTTCTCTCACCCAAACCCTAGCTCCAAGGAAGAGGAACCCACGCCCAAGAGAGAAGACCTTCTCCTCTAATTTTCCACTCATATGGGGCATCCAACAATTGGACCACTTTTATAGAGAGGAGGGCTTAGGGTTTGAGAGAACGTGCTACAAAAATAAAGGCCCATGCCTAAAAGCCCATACGCACATAAGGAGACACTCTCCTTAAATTTATCACACCTAAAGAAGTCCACCACACCTTCAACAGATATCACACCCCCTACATATCTTTCTCATGGTGAAAAGCAAACCTATTTTGTCGTACAAAACAGATTTCCTTAAGTGTGGCGTTAGGTGTTAAATTAGGGTTGAGTTTGAGTTCAATATTCAAATCCTATTTGAATACAAACTCATCCCAACCAATCTCACACCAAAGCATGTCATGCCCCCTAAGAAATTCCATGGTAAGAAATATTTTTCTCATGGTGAAATCAATCTCTTTTGTTGCACAAAAGAGACTTCTTTTAATGTGGCATCCAAAGGTAGTTAGGATGAGGTGGAAACCTTATTAGATAAGAAATCAAATCAAAACAAATTTCAAACCTACCTAATCTTCCTTTGGTATTGAGAAGGGGTGTGGCTTCATATTTTTAACGTGAGAAATCTCACACTAAATAATAAGAAGGGTGGTGAAATATAGTTAGGCGTGGGGTTTAATTAGGTGCAAGGAGAGGAAGAGTCCTAGTCAAAAGGACTCTTATTTGTTGCTTTATTTAGTCCAAACCAATCAAATTTGGTTAGACCCAAAGAGATAAAGAACCTAATTAAATTAAGAATCCAATCTCTTAATTAAATCCTAATCCAATTAAAAATTGATAGAGCTCAAGTCCTAATCAAATCAAAACTAATCTCCCTAAGCAATTAGGTCATCTAATAACCTAATCGGTTCAAACCTAACTGAATCCAATTCAATTAGGCTTGATTCAATCCTCATTGCTCAATTAAATTGAGTCAATTAGTAATTTAATTGCTAATAAATCCTTTCATAATTCACTAACTCTGAGCAAATTATTTATTTCAACCTTTGCATAGGGTTAATCATCAATCATATTGATGATTATATCCTTTAGTGATTTATAATTATTGATCAGCCATCAGATCAGACCAAAACTTCTATTGTATATAACTCCATAGGTTCGAATACTAAGTCGATAGCATAAAAATAACTTTCTAGACTAATCGAAGTGACCATCTAGTAATGATACCCGATGGCCAAATAGTATCGAATGATTGTAAAGCAACATTCAAGAACCTGAGACATGGTTACCGCATAATTCATTCCTTTGATCTTAATACTCAAGATGACCTAAGGTTTAACTTTTAATCTTGAAATTATTGTCCACATCGTGTTTTAATCTTTTCAAATCCTATGACTCCTCACAGGGATTACTCTAGCCAAGATTTTGCTCAATTGAAACACAGTGATGCATTAACTCCTATAGCATAGAGGGGTCAATTCTATTTTGACTCACATACTAATTTTATAAGTATTTGACTATACCCAGTAGCCTTCCATCACTGTATTAGAAATATAAATAGTCCGACACTAAAGACAGTGAGTTGCTTGTAAATCACTATGATGATCTCAGATTGGAGGAATACTTATGCCCATATCCTTCGTGAGCTACTCTTGACAGTAAAGTACTCCACAGTTTGATCACTATTCGATGATGATGTACTCCTACATCTTATCTATATGCCATATTAGTATCTCTATACTCCTTGGTTAAGAAGAAAATCAACCTATACGGTACACAACGACTTACACTTGATAAATATTATCATCCTTGTTAATAACGTATCATTTGATCACAAACAAGTTTAATAACTACATGATAAATCCTTCTTTATCGATAGTAAGTAATTCTAAGGACTTCATCATAATATTGGAGTTTAATTAAGGAAGATACTCACCTTATGATAAATTTGCCAAATAACTTTTATTAATTTATAATTCATATACATATAAAGAGCTCAATCATCTACAACCTAGCTAAATGATTGGCTTTAAGATATATTTTTCAACACAATCTTTACTTATCTAGCCAATTTGGTTGATCAAATCCTTTTAAGGGGTGCTTAGTGTTGAGTTCACCATATTTGCATTGCACCATGAGTCCGATCTTAGTGAACCAAGGTAAGATCTCTTAGGTAGATCCAATATAATTATGGATTTACATGGGATATAAATAAATAATTAAAATCTAAAGAAGACTTAAATTAAATCTTCTCATAAATATTAAGTCGAGCGATCTTTTATCATTGTAGATATGCAGGCCCTTTCAAGTGTTGATTGTTTTCGACTGATTGCAGTGATTCAATTGCATTAGGAAAGATGCAACTACTCTATTAGCATGAGATGCTCCAAGATAGAGATAGGGTTGGACCCAATAATTGTTAGGTGAGAAATCCAATGACGGCTTTACATCAGCTGGTGAACGATGGGTCTTACTTAACTAAAGAATATGGTCAATAACTGTTAGGTGAGACTTTAGGGATTAGAGACCGATGACCACTGTAATTTACTTGAGAAGCATTGGATAAGAGTTATCCACTCATTGGTTGATACATCATCAATAATTGTTAGGTGAGGTAGTGTGCCAATTGATAGGACCGTAGTATCCGCTTGAAATCCTAACTGCAAAAGACTTTCATTTCTCTACTTAAGGAGTGTAAGAGATTCAAGAAAATAGTGAGAGATACATTTGTTTAAAAGATCCTAGAATAAATATTAAATCAAGTATGAATATCTAACTAAAATTTACTCTCTAATAAATAAATATCGGCTTCAAATCTTTTAGCTCCCATGTTAGAAACCAATTGACTAGCCAAACAAGCTATAAAGACTAGCTCAGAAATCTAAAATAGTTTTAAGTTCTAAAAGGGGTTAACTTTACTTATTATTTTATCAATAATTATTCTCGATATAGACACATGTGTGAGACACAAATATGAAGTTTTTAAAAAGTTCAAAGAATTTAGATAAGAAGTAAAGCAGTATATTAAAAATCTCTTAAGATTCTTCGATCAGATCAAGGAGATGTATACCTTAGTGGGAGTTTCTAACCTATCTCTAGAAAATAATATAGTTTACAATGGACTCTTCCTGATGCATCTCAATTCAATGGGATATCATAGAGGAGGAAAGGGATCCTATTTGATATGGTCCAATCCATGTTGAACTTTATTAATCTACCCTTATTTCTTGGGGATAAGCTTTACAAATGAATGGTTCTCTCTAAGTCTATTCTTATCATGCCGTATGAGATATGGCATGATGAGGATGTCTAGCCCATGTCAAGCAATAGTAGGTGGATAAGTTAGAGGTTAGATCTATAAGAGCTCATTTCTAAGGTATCCTAAAGAGTTTAGGCATACTATTTTACTTCTTAGAGGATTATAATACGATTGTGATTCGACATACTATGTTCTTGGATAAATAGTTTATCCAAAATGGAGATAGTGTGAAAAAAATTATGCTAAAAAGAAAATTTCTGAAGAGCAATGAGTCATAGAACCTATAAAATCTAATCATATTGAGTCAGTACTTGTATTACCTCCACCTCATAGATCGAGTAGAATCTCTCATCTCACTGAAAGATACTTAGATATTCTGAGGAAGGTTGTAGAGAAAATATTTCTTAAAGGAGATAAAAATATAGAGATGATCCTAAACCTAAAATGAGAAGATGTCAAACATCAATTTTGGAAAATAGTTGAATGCAATAAAGTTAAAAATTGACTTGATGCATTCTAACCAAGTCTAGATCTTAGTAGATCCACCAGCAGATATAGCACGTATTGGATTCAAATGGATCTACAAAAGAAAGAGATGTAAAAGTAGAGATCTTTAAAGTAAGCATTTCGGAATAGGTATACTCGATGCGATCAAATGGTTTGATCTTATCAAGAATGAGGAAGAAACATGTGTTTAATAGAACATCAGTGAGAGTATTGTTATAATCTTTGTATTGTACATGGATAATACTCTCTTATAATTAGGAATCATGTTTTTATGTTGACTTCGGTTAAAAATTTGGTTATCTAAAGAAATTCTCTATGAAAGACCTATGGAAACATCCTATAAAAGTCCATAAGATAGATCTAAAAGGATGCTAGTTTCATAGAAGATGTACATGGGGGGTGCTGAAGGCATTCAGTATGGAAAAATCTAAAAAAAGGTTTCTACCCCATGGGCATGGGATTATCTCTTCGAGAAGATGTGTGGGCCACATCTATGGAGATACGATATATGAGCTACATCTCTTATGTTTTGACTAGTAAGAGACTCATATATGCCATACTATATACATGATCTAATATATCTTTACTGCAAGTGTCACGAGCAAATATCGATCGAATCCAAGACAGGATGTAACACCTTGATTCCAGCAAAGTAGTAATCTAAGAGATTGGCAAATTCATTTAGCATTCATGTATGTAAAGTATAACACCTCATCTATGGCATATTGAGTATTTAAATATGAATTAAGCAATAACAATGAAGTATAAATTTAGTTGTTAATTAAGAGGAAATGGTTGAGAAATTTGATCAACAGCAATGAAGTATAAATTTAGTTGTTAATCAAGAGGAAATGGTTGAGAAATTTGATCAATAGCAATGGCATTAAAGATAAATTTGGTGATTTTGAGCATAGAATGCATGATATTTGAAGGATAATTAAGATAATATTTATGGGTGTGGCAATTTTGAAGTATAAATTGATAATTTACAGCAATTTTTGAAATCTAGGAGACTGAGTCGACTAAGTTTTAAGAAAGATATACTAAGTTGGAGAGAACAAAAGCGTATTAGAGGGGACTGTGCTGGCATACAGGTGAGCAGACTAAATTTAGGTTAGTTGACTAAGTCTGAGTCGATTAAATCTTAGGTTAGTCGATTAAGCTGCGAAATCTGAAATGAGGGTCAATTGAGGTGCTTTAACTTGGGATGGAAAATCAAGTTGTTTGCTGGCTTTCCAAGGGATAAACACCTAGCAAGAAATTCTTAAAACTTTCATTTCCAAGGTTGCCCATTTCTTCCACCGGTTTTCATTGTTTGTTGTTCTAATTCCTGAGTAAAAATCAGAGAGAATAGAGAGGGAGAGGAGCTAGAAAAAGGGATATTCTTAGTTAGAAATTTAAGATAATTCAGCTAAAGAAAGGTGATCTGTTGACA
The DNA here is from genome assembly GCA_000441515.1 of Elaeis oleifera. Taxonomy (NCBI): domain Eukaryota; kingdom Viridiplantae; phylum Streptophyta; class Magnoliopsida; order Arecales; family Arecaceae; genus Elaeis; species Elaeis oleifera. The sequence continues at coordinate 825,569 of KE504642.1, read as the reverse complement.
ACCAAACGTGGAGGGAAAGATGGCTGTTAATGGGAAGTAGTGTTAGTGGCTATAATATTTCAACTAAGTGAGGAAAAGGAAGGAAGCTCTTGAGAGGTGTTTTGAATGAGTTAAGCACTAAGGGGATATAGCAGCCATAAGAGATGAGTGAACTTTATCTAATTATGGTGTTTTTATTATCTTTTGTTATGAAAAAGATTTATTTTCAAAAGAAAATCAGCTTCTTATTATTTTTACAGCTTATATGTATGTAAACCTGAAAATAGAACATAATTTTACTGACAGGCGGCTTATAAATAAATGTGCATGTCTGGAATTGGTTTGGACAATAAGGATATGTATACCTATGGCAATGAGCCTGTGGCATAAATAGAGGCCTGTGGTGAAACTGGATGCTTGTGGAGAAATAATAAGCCTGTGGTGAATAATAAGCCTATGGCAAAGTTATAGATATGCCTGTGGTGATGAGCTTATGGTGAAACTATGTGCCTGTGGTGAACTCTATACCTGTGGCGGAATAATATACCTATGGTGAAAGAGTATATCTGTGGTAGAATAGTATGCCATGGGGGCTTAATGGTGAAATATGTTCATGGGGCTTAATGGTGTACAGTGGTGTAATCACTGGTAACTCGATGCATGTGTTGTTATGATCTTTTACTTGGTTTTATCTTTATTCAGCATTCAAGGGGTCTTTTATATGTTTCTACTCTTGTTTAGTAGATAAAAATGTTGAAAGTATAATTAGTTGATTCCAATAGTGCATGATACATGATATTGTGTGTATTATATTTATTCGTATTTTCACTATTAGATGGACTATTCATTCACTGGGACTTTAGTCTCATTATGTGATTCTTTTCTTTTCTTGATAGATGTAAAGCACTATAGCACAACATAGAGATTTCATGAACAACACTCATACTAGAAGAGGTTGGTTATGTCAGCTAGTGGGAGGAGTCCTCATTTTGGATTGCATTTTTGGGTGTACTCTATATTGGGTATTGTATAAGCTAGAAAATATTTTGATGTGTATCTTATTGGCCTTTTGTGTAAAGTTATGAAATGATAAATGAAAGCTTAGAGTTATTCTTGGTTTATATTGAGTTGATCTATGGAAAATGAGTAGTTCATTGAAATACTTGTTGTTGGGTATAAAATACCCTTAGCCGAAGTTTGCAAAAGGCCGATCCTTCCAGGGCTTTTTCGGCTTCCAATCTGGCGCGGCGTCTTCTGAACTCCCCCGACCGTCCGAGCTTCCATAACGCTCTCTGGGTTTCTTCAATCATGAGCTTCTCTATCCATCTACCGGACTGCTCCAAACGCTCTCTGAACTCCACTATCGG
>KE504642.1:787542-804860 GCA_000441515.1 Elaeis oleifera | reverse complement strand
ATCTCTTTGGTTTTTTTAAAAAAAATTAAAGAGAGGAAAGATTCGACAATCCAAAGAATAATCTCTGCAAGGGAGCTAGCATCCCGATAAGATTGGGATTTTCTGATCAGATTAGCCTTGTATTGATACCTGTAGAGGTCGGACACTTATGCAACTTCAACGGATCTTGAAGATATGCATGGATCATCGAATCGTAGCTTCAACAAATATTAAAGATATCCATAGATCATCAGATCGTAGTGAAGATCTACCCATGTAAAGATAAAAATTAGATTTTTATTATGCACAGATCTTAATCTTGTACATATGATGATGCTTGAATTTATATTGAGATATGATATCTATGTATGCTTAATTAGATTAGATCTAATTAGTGATTTATTTAATATCATTTTGATATAAGGTTGTCCTGACATAACATTGATACGTTATGTTGTATGGTTGTCCTAGCACGATCTTGAAATATTTTAAAATTTTCTTTCACTTTATATTTTAAAATTTTAAATTTTATATGCATAACGATCGCCATGTGATGGTGTTTCCTAACTGGCCTATTAAATGGGTGTTAAAGCAGAATAGTTAAAATGGTAAAATTTACTCCAATAAAAATTATTTTTTGAATGAAGAAAAGAGGGGTCTACTTAATATGAGAGCGTCGCTACAATTCCGGAAGCAATTTCTTGAAAAGTGCGTTAACCATACTTTTTTTTAATATAGCAAATGGGAAATTCCATTATTAACTTAAGGTCAAAAAAACAACTTATGTTCTGAATAATTCATAGATATTATGAATTTTAGTCATCCTTAAGGAGGTTTTTTTCTTGGAAGGGGAGAGGTGTTATTCCTTTATATAAATGCATATATTAAATTTTGTAATTTTAATCTTCATGATGGGGTTATGATACTTGTGTTGCATCATTTAAGATTACACCAATTCCCTCCTGCAACATTGAATAACAACTAAGTTGATAAGATTGTATAGCATATTTCTACTTAAAATGGATGTTTTCTCAATTACAACAAGGAGGACTAGTAATGAAATGGGGTCCTTTATTTGGACATATTGGCAATATTAATGCTTTCAATATCTCGTATTAATAACATCCAAAAGATTTTGCCGTTCTTACCCATTTTATGAATAAGGGGAGTGGCCAAAAGATTGAGAGGAAATTGCCTAGTTCTTTCCTTTGGACTTTATTCATTGCATCAACAAAGGAGAAGAAGACAATCACTTTTAGGACTTCAGATGGTGATTGAGGAGTTTAAGGTAGAGGAGGTAATTGCAAACCAATCAAAGAATGTGATCAATAACAACCTTGTAAACAATGGTATCTCTCTCCCAATTGTGACATTCAAGATCCTTAAAAAGGTCATCAAGTATTGTGAGAAGCATGCTAAGTTCTCCAATGAGGGGCTCAAAGATTGGGATGCTGGACACATCAATATTGACCAAGGGATATCAAGCATCCCTTTTGACCTTCTTCTTGTGAGATCTATAAGTTTTCTTTCTCTCTTTGTTTTTCAATCTGATTTTCTAGGGTTACATGCTTGATTTGTTATTTATATATGGTATATTTGCACCCTAATTTGATGTCTAGATACTTAAATCTTAATGTATTTTTTGGTTAGAGTAAAATTCTATCATGATAGTGAAATATTATGGTTAATTTTAGCAAGGGGAGCTTGAATTTGAAGATTATTTTAAGTTGACATATAGAATTATTCACTAGGTAAGATTATCTTCCCAAAATTTTTCTAGATAGAAGTTCTAAAGAAAGTGTAACTTTAGTCTCCTTAGCCAATTTTGACTAGAGAGTAACTCCTTTTTCATTCCAATAGGGAAAGATCAGGATCATGATGGTCTGGTATCCCTCCAAGGCTTGTACAAGGAGTTTTGGATTGGTTGCAAGCATCAACCTTTCTTAGCCCATCTAGAGCCTTGTTTATGACAAATAGAATAAGATCTTCCTTATAGAAGAGATGCCTAGCATGGCAAACAATAGGCATGTTGGATTTTGGCACCTCGAACTTGATCCACAGTAGCGAAACCCACAGCAGTGGAGCCCAAATGGAGGAGCCCATGCAGGCCCAGCAGGCGCACAGGCTCATAGACGCGACCCGTAGGCTCGCAAGGCCTGCAGGATGGCCCATGGGTGCACAAGGCCTGCAGAGCACAGCCCACAGTAGCACGCACCCCAAGTGCAAGCACGCGGCCCAGGCATGGGCGCACGACCTAGCATGGGATGCGCGACCTAGATTGCTTCGACACACGTGGTCTAGCACACCACACGAGAGGTGGACATGCGATCCATGCATGGTCCAGTGCATTAGCACATGGATGTGCGCGATCTAATGGCGGGCAAGCATGCACAGGCATGATCCGACAGTTTTGGTTGGCAAGTGGATGTGATTGGGTGGCTAGGAGCGTGATGCGCATGATCGGATGGTCATGGAGACTCTGCAGATGTGATCAGAGACTTTTGGAGTTCTATTTGAGGTCTGAGTCCTAATAGGAGCCATGTTAGGTCTCCTGTACGTGGCCTGGATGCAGATTCAGGCTTTCAAAAGAGAGAGCACCCAAAAAAATTAGTATGGCAACAGGCAGCAGCAACAGAGAGTGGCTGTGGAGCACAGAGAGCAGCTGAGAGTATCCTGAGAATAGTCGAGAGTTCTAAGAGAGCGTGGGAGTGGCCATGAGCATAGGGGCAGAGGCTGAGGCATGATGTAGTGGCTGAGAGCATTATACAAGTGTTTAGGGATATCGAAGATCCTAATATGACAAATCTATAAAAAAGTCTCCTTGGAGGAGTTGTGAGAGCTTTTATGAGTGTTGTGCTTCCTATTGAAAAGTGATTTGTGTATGAGAGTTGAAAGGATGTGATCTCCTCTTATACTTATTTTTCTTTCATAGTGAAGCTTGCATGCCCTATAGAGGTAAATCTTGGGTTGATCCACGTATTTAATTATATTATTTATTTTATCTCTTCTTTTTTTCTATTGCGGTGTCAATACCATCACTGGCATTGAGATCTTTGGGGGATCCATATTCCACACTCATGAGGGATCCTCCCTTACAAGGCGTGGATCTAATTATGGGCTAGAGGTCTAGTTTTCAATTTTCTTTAGTGAATGATGGTTTGGATGCTCAATCTTCCAGGGAAGATCATAAGTGATATTGATGTAGACATCTTGCACGTAGGTGAAATAGCATTATATGAGATATATACAGCTTTTGTTTTGTCATGTATTGGTTTTAAGCTTCTTATGTGTTGGCTTTCCTTCATTTTTTTTCAAAAGCCTATTTGTTATATTTTTGGTCCATAGTTATCTAATTTGTTAAATCCCAATCAAATTACCAAATGGTTTGAATTAAGCTGACTCACAATATAATATAGTATACCAAAAGATAAGAAAATTCTTTTTCATATGTAAAATAAGATATTAAATTTTAATATTTACTTGTCTCTAACTTTTTTTACTTTCCTTAAAGATATTCTTATATAATTGTTTTGAATCTACTTAATGAATCAAAATATTTTAAGGAAGATTTAAGAAATCAAAATAATATTTTTATGAAACATAAATCAATAAAATTAAATTTTCTCATCCTACTCTAAACCAACCTATTAGATGTATACTTTAGAAGCCAAACTTGGCTCATGTATACTATAATTCTAGGACATATTTTGTACTTATCGGATGATTTTTATTACTAATCATATTGTATGTATCTATAATTTATCCTAAAATTAATAAAATAATTTTATATATTCTCAAGATATTAAAAATTTGAGACATACATCATTAGTGGTTATTTTTAAATACTCCCAATCGAAAGATCATCATAAAGGATAGTGATCAATCTATTTAAGATCGATGCACGGATCACTTTTTTTTGAACAAATGAGTCTCGAGTCTGCGGTATGGAGATACTGAGATGAGAGTATAGGTAGTTATTAAAAATAACGTACACTGAATTTAATCAATACGAGAAATTATTTGGATGTCTACTCACTCATCAGTAGTTTCTTGATACTGCAATAGTGTGACTGGTCCTTTGACCTATGATGTGTTGGCTATTCACAGCGAGGCTACTTAGTTTGACTGCACGTTCTCTTGATCCCTAGCCATTCGGATCCTTGCTGTGTATGTTGGCTATGGTAGATTTAGGCTCGTTGTTTGAGTAAGATACACCTAGATAAAATCTATCAATCTTGATAGAAAAGAGTAGTCCTATGCGATTCGCAAGACTGAGTTCATAAATTTTTATCAGAGTAAGTGTGAATACTAAAAAGAGTTCCTACAGGATTCTCAAATGAACTTGAGTCGAGCCAATCTGGCATATGACTGACGATGGAATTTGACGAGTTCTCCATGATCTCCATCTAGTCAGGACTTGTGATAGAGAGACTGTATCATATGGTAACTACACCTATGGATTTATTTTTTATTCTGTTGGATTGCTACTATATGCTGCTAGGTGTCACTGGTGGATCGTGAGAACTTACTAAGATTATTTTTGGATTGACGATTCTTGTTGGTATGAGTTGGAATTATTTAGTCCATCAAAAGAGTATCGATGATACTATGATAAAGATCATGGAATGTCTCACTACTAGATAGAATAGAACCTGAGGGATCACACACCAAAGGAGCATATCCTGATCAACAGTTTAGATCATATTCAAATTATCAATTAGATTGATGATTTGAATTTGAAAACTACTAATTTGTAAGTATTACAGATGTCGCAACTGCTAACTGTTAGCTGAGGGACTTAATTATAACTGTTGTAATTTAATTAGATTTGATTATATTATGAATCAAATCTTAATTAATTTAAATCAAATTTAATTTAATTGATCTTGATTTAATTTATGACTAATTGAATTTAATTATCTAAGTCAGACTCAGATTTCAATCCTAATTGGATCAGAATTAACAGCCTTTCGAATTGGATTCAAATCGGACTCGAAATAGATTCAGTTTGAACCAAATTGGACCTAATTGAAGAAGACTACTTGAGCCCAATCTCCCTAGGCTTCTCTCTCTTGATCATGCAGAAAAGAGGAAGAAATGTGTGAAGATGCATCCCTTTCTCTATGCGCATGTGAATGAGAGGGGCACCAATAGTTGGTGCCCCACCTCTCTGGGACTCTCTCTCCCTTTGAGTCATCTTTCTTTGAATTTGATTCAGATAAGGAATAGAATCTTATCTTAATCTAGAAGGGGCATTGAGGCTTTTGAATTATGCGACAAAACAAAAAATTAAGGGCATGCGCTAAGAAGGATTTCTGTGAGTTTTACTTATGCGAGTTCTCTCTTGCTGCCTTTTTCATCTCAATGCATCTCGTCCCTTCCTCTTGATCTCAATGCCCGAGATCATATCAGATCTGATCAATTAAGGGCATTTGGAGTTGGATAGGGTGTTAGGGAACAATTTTTGTGTGACAAAAATTAAGAAGGGAGGATGGTGTGCATTAGTTAGGTGGTGCAACTTCTTTCTTGGTACCGTACGTCTTTCTCATCGTCTCACCTCTCCTCCTTTCATCTCCATGCCATCTCACCACTTGTTCTCAGATCTGATCAGAGATAAAGAGAGATTAGAGAGAGAGGAAGAGAAGAAAAGATATTTTCTTTCTCTTCTTAGTGATAAAGTTTAGATCCTATTAGATCTGCATGAAAAGGTTTGTGCAGCCTTCGTCTTCTTCATGATCTAAAAGAAGATGATCTAGATCCAAATGAGGAGCGAGGCCTATAAGGTACTAGCACACCAGTGATCATGGTGCTTCAATCGGACATCTTCGTGTGGATAGCAATAGAGGTCCAGCACTTGTGCGGCTCAGATGTAAACCCTGGACATCCACGAGATCCAAAGGTATGGAGATCAGATCTTCAGTTCATCACCAATGACTTTTTATCTTTGATTTCAGATTTTAGATTTTGGTGACGTGTTTGTATCAAGATCCAATGGATGATTTTCAGATCTAATTTGGTATATTTTAATTAAAATATTTAATTTAGCTTACTTCCGTTGTACATAATCTATTTTATGTTAAAAATTTTATAATTGAACGCACGAAACCACCATGCTTCTAATAGTGGTATGAAAGCTCAGATTCTGATATGAACATGAAACTACTCAGATCTAAAATCTAATTTATAAAAATCAGATATTAAGATTAGTTAAATGCTAGATATCATTCTGAAATAAGATTGCTTTGGTATAACTCTGTTATGCTGAAAGATTGTCCTAGAATGATGTAGAACATTAATTAATGGTAGATCTAAAATTTTGTATATTGTAATGTGATTACAAGATTATTCTAGATCTAAATTATTTTAGATCTGAAATAAATCATGAGTGTTTCAGATCTAAAATTAGTTTTAGATCTAAATATGTTAATTAGGATTTAATTTGGATCTAGTATGGTTGTTGAAATTATTTCATATATGTGATATATGATTACATGCATAGATTTGAATTATTATTTATATATGTGATATGTAAAAGATAATTAGATCTAAATTTTTAATTGATTATGTATGTCTTATATTAAATTAATCTCTTGGTAGCCTAGTAATCGGATTGGGATAATCACCATGGCCGTCTGGTCATAAGAGGAAGAAGGGATTAAAATCCCTCTCTTTCTCATTCAAAAGGTTCTCTTATGATGTGTAGAAGGCCACTTGTGATGTTTTTCATGAAGAAGAATAGTGAACAAAAAATTATATTCAATACATATTTTAGATTTAGATCTTTTTATGCATGTATTAAGATATTTGTTTTAGATCGAAAAATGATATTCTGATATAGTGTTTTTGACACATGATCTGAAACTTAATTTTATAAAATTTTAGATCCAAAATTTTAGGTTCTATTTGCATAAAATACTGAAACTGTGGTTGGCATCCTTGTGGAGTCGACTCGATTTTTGTTCGAGTTGACTCGAGTGCTTAGTGAGTCGACTTACTTTTATTGAAGTCCATTCAAGATCCTAGCAAGATAGCTCGTTTGCAAATGAGCTGACTCAATTATGCAAGCTAGGCTTACAGATTTTTGTTGTCATAGGTGAGCCGACTCAGTCTTAGAGTTGAGTCGACTCACAATGGCGAGTCGACTCAAGATCCAGGGTGAGTCAACTCAATTCTGTAGATAGCAAAATTATATGAGATACAATCTGAATTGGTTGAGATTAAAACTTATTTGACATCTAAATTAAAATTCATATTTATAATATACTTAATTGAGAATTAAGAATTAAAATTAAAAATCTAAAATTATGAATTTAAGATTTAGGTTCATTGCATAAAACATGGGCTTTGGATATGAGTTGAACAAATTAGGTCTCGTGACTTGACTACAATTAGGGTCATTGATTAGATCAGGTTAGAATCTTTTTGATTTTGATCAGTTGATCGAATCTAATCAAAAGTTGATTGGCATTAGATCAAAAGGTCTCAAAATTGAGTTTAATTGTAGTTAGTTGTATTGATTCATATTTTGATATGAATTGATTGACTTAAGACTAAATTTGGCTCAGTAGATCGAGCCTGATTAACTAGACTGATCTATTTGATTATGATTGACTAATTGGTATCTAAAATAAGTTTGGCAGCTCGACCAATGATTTTTAATTGAGAGCATACTTATCTGACTATTTGATGGTGTTTAAGGCAAGCATCGACATATCCTTCCATCGATCTCACTTATTTGGCTAATTTGATCGATTATGAATTGAATAAAGTTGCTTGATCATTCGTGTTCACCCATACCGACTAGGTTAGTCAGACATGAGATTGTGCTAACCTGAATTTGGTCAGTCAGACATCAGATGTATTGACTTAGAAGAGATCTAAACCTAAATTCTCTCATTAAATATTAAGTCTATCAGTCTTCCACCATTGTAGAGATGCGGGTATCATTTTCGATGTTGATCATTCTCGACTGATCACAGTGGTTCAGTTGGATCGAAAAGATATAATCACTCTATTGGCATTAGATGCCCTTGGGTAAAGATGGGGTTAGGCCCAATAACTGTTAGGTGAGGGACCTAATAACAATTTTGTACCCACAGGTGAACGATGGGTATGACTTAACTAAGGAGTGTGGTCAATAACTATTAGATGAGCCCATATGACTTAGAGATCAAGTCACTGCAACATACTTAGAGAAGCATCTAGATAAAAAGTTATCCATACATTGGTGTACGTGTTATCAATAACTGTTAGGTGAGATACCATACATCAGTGGAACCACAGCACCTACTAGAAGCTCAATTATCGCATATAAATTTTGTTTCTCCATTCAAGGAGTTTGAGAGACTCAAAAAATTAGTGAAAATCTTTGTTACTTTAAAGTCCCTAAAATAAATATTTACAAGTACAATCATCTAATTAAATCTTTACTCTCTGTGATTTATTATCTCAGCTTCCAACCTTCTAGCTCGAATCTTAGATATCAACCATTTAGTTAAAATCAATTACACACTCTGACTAAAAAATCTAAGAATTATTTTAGTTTTAAAAATTAAGCCATATTTTTGACCAGATTAACTCTATGTCATCAGCTTGTCCAATCCATAATCAACGAGCTATACTTAATAAATGGCTAGACAATGATAATGAAGTTAAGTGCTATAAATTGGAGTCCATATTTGATAAACTCCAATACATGCATAAAGACATGTTGACTGCCCATGATATGCTGACTCATCCGTAACAGTTGTGAGATGATCAGAGTTATATAGTGCATGAGATGTCTGATGGGCAGTTTATCCATGATTGCTGTTTGACGATGATCAAAGATATTAAAGAGCTCGAGAAGCTTGACATGACCATGCACAAAGAATTACTAGTTGATTTGATCCGACAATCCCCTCTAATTTTATATGGATAGTTTGTAAAACTACCATATCAATAAATATTATAGCACCTTAACTGAATTGGTCAATATGTTGGTAGCTAAGGAATCTTGAAAAGTTTAAAGGTACATACTTGAAAAGCTTAAAGAAATAAAGACACGCCTTTGGAAGGCATGTTGAAATTGCTCAAATATGATCTTATGGTTTTCTCTTCTCTCAGTTGAGTATTGGACTCTAGTGCATGTTTATGCACTTCTGTAAAGGGTCTAAGGAAAGGTAGAGGACTGAGGAAGATGAAGTAACCCTTTGAGTCGGCAATGAGGTGAGAGTTGCACTATGACCATGGGCACTTAACATCTGCGACTATCATTTTGGATTTAGTTCTCTATCATTTGCATGATGATGTATATGTGAACTTATTTGAGCAAACAGTAAATATCATTGGGTTTGAGAGATCTAGAACTCAAATAAATCTGAAGTATATATATGTTGTACCTTAGGCCATGTCATATAAAGAAAAATGATTTACCGACTGGACAAACATGAGCTTTCGAGCTCATTGACTAATAAGTTATATCTAGTCTATAAATTATCTCTTTAAGGATAAATAATCAAGCTGCCCTTTGTGGGATAAGAGGATAGGACCACTGAGGTACTTTCCTAGTACACATTTGATGTGAGCGGCCCATTTGACAAGCCAAACAAGAGAGATTATCTCTGCTTCATTATCTTTACCGATTATATCGATTGGTATAGAAATTATTTCTATACTATCGATTTAGATTCAAACCTATGAGGTCACATGTATTAAAAGATTTGGTCAGATCTAATGGCTGAAGAGTCTAATTAGATTGTGACTTTGGTGAAGAGTCTTACTCGGACTAGGACTCTAGAGGAGAGTCTCACTGGAATTGAGACTCTATTATTTTTAGAAAATTAATTAATAATTAGATTACTAATTGACTCAATTTGATTAAGCAAAGAGCTTTGGATCAAGTCTAATTGAATTAGATTCAGTTCGACTCTGATTGGGTTTGATATGATTGAGTCTGATTACAAAGAAAATTTGATCCTGATTCGATCAGGGTTTTGACTCGATTAATTCTTAATTAGATTAAAAATTGATAAAAATTAAGTTTTAATTAGATTAAGTTTATTTTATTAGTAGGTTTAATCCAAATTTGATTTGGATTAGAATTGAATTAGAAATGAAGAGTCCAAGTCAAACTAGGACGTTATCCTTATCTCCTGCACCACTCCTGAACCCATGCCAATTTCTCTATGCCTAAATGGATTTGGGTTGTGATTTTGGTATCATAATAGAGGATCCAATAAGAGTAGGCAGCTATAGCTGATGAGTCATAATATTATCTCTTGCCTAATTCAAATGCGATCCGAATTAGAGATAAGAGGCAAACTAGAAAAGAGATTTTTCGTATATAGAATATTGTTGGTGCCATATTAATTTTTTTTATTTTTTTGTAAGAATTTTTTGGCATGTGAGACTTTAGAATCCTTTTTCATATCTTAATAATTTTCTAAATTTTTGGGATGTCAAAGGAGGTTTTGGCGTTGACTCTTGGTGCCCTTCCTTGAAAATCTTAATTCCTAGTCTATAAAAAGGGGTCCTCTCTCTTGGACGTTCAATGATCAATCCCTTATTGGTTTTTGTTTCTAGAGCCTTTTCTCCTCCTCCTCTATTTCTCCTCTTGATCCTCTCTTACTTTGGAGTATCCAAGGTACTTGACGAAGGAGGAATAAATCAGCTGTCGAAGTTACTTGCAGGCTAGCACCTTCAAGTTCCTGATCTGCGTTTGTCTTCGTGTGGATCTTTCTGTAGAGGCCAGATGACTCCATGTAGCTGCAAGTAATCTGAGAAACACTTTCTCCAATTGTTGGACTAGAAGAGATCAAGATCAAATTTGTTTGATAATGATCTCTAACTTGTTTTGATTCCTATGGTAGATCTAATAGTTAGATCTAGAATTTCAGCGTCGATAAGATCGATGTGATTTTATTTTTAGATCTAAAGTATATATTTTATATCAAAAATCATAATATGATAGTCTAAGATAGGATCTTATGCATGTGCTTATGATTAAATTATTTAATTTTTATTTTTATTGCATAAAATTTTTAACTTGCATGTATTACACTACCGTATATTTCTTCAAAATGATCAAGCTATCCTTTGTGGGATAAAGGGATAGGATCGCTGAGATACTTACCCTAGTACATATTTGATGTGAGTGGCCCATTTGATAAGCTAAATAAGGGAGATTATCTCTGCTTCATTATCTTTATCAATGATCAGTCATAGTATGGGTATATGTATAAGATACAAATCTAAAGCCTTTGAAAGATTCAAAAAATTCAAATGTGAAGTAGAGAAGTAAATCCAAAAGTTCTAAAGGTACTTTGATCAGATCGAGGATGCAATACTAAATAAAATTTTTCTATTATCTCAAAAAAATGAGATAGTTTCATAATGGAACCCTCCTTATACACCTCAGTTTAATGGGATATCTGAGAGGAGGAATGGCACTGTATGAGATATAGCCTGGACCATCATGAACATCACTGATTTAACTTTATTTCTTTAAGGATATGCTTTACTTTCTAAAATTTAAATAAGATTCTCTCTAAATCTGTTTCTACCATACTGTATGAGATATGGCATGACAGACAAGTTAGAAACTAGGTCTATGAGAACTTATTCATGGGATATCCTAAAAGGTTAGGGATACCACTTTCTTTTCTTAATGGTTCAGAATGTGATTGTGAGCAATCATACTATTTTCTTGAAAATAATAAGAGGATAAAATCAAAGAGAGAGTTTCTAAAAAGTGATGAGTTATAGAACCTATAGAACCTATTCATGATGAGCCAATACATATAGTACCTCCTCTATCTTATAGATTTAGTAAGATCTACCATCCTTCTAAAAGGTACTTGATATTCTTATGAAAGATCCAGAGAAAATATTTCTCATGAAAGATGGAAAATATATAAATGATCTCAAAATCTACAATAAGATGATGTTGGACATCGACACCGAGAGATGGATGTATAGATAGCCCTCCTGAATGGATATCTTGGAAAGATATCTATATGGAGTGGCCTATGGATTTCACTTTCAGTGATAGAGATCACACTGCGAAGATCTATTCATGGATTTAAGCAAAATCTTGGAGTTGAAATAATTATTTCAATAATATAATCAAATTATTTGATTTATAAAAATAAAGAGGAATCATGTGTTTACATCAAGGTCAGTAGGAGGGTTCCATGCTGACATCCGTTAAAATAAGGTTGCATATAGAATTTTTATCAAAGACCTAGGGCAAACATCCTGTATTTTGGGAATAAAAATCTATAAAGATAGATCTAAAAGGATGTTTGAGTTTTATAGAAAGTACATAGAAGAGGTGTTGAAAGAATTCATCATAGAAACCTTCAAGAAAAGTTTGCTACCCTCTTAGGCATAGGTATATGTCATGTTATGTACTCGACTTGATATAATTTTTGCTACAAAAGTCACAAGTAGATATCAATTAAATCCAGACTGGGAGCATTGGATTACTGTAAAAATATAATTAAGTACTTGAAAAGTACTAAGAGTATATTCTTGGTCTTGGGAGAAGGGTTAGAGCTGAGAGTGAGAGAATATACTGATGCAAATAGTAGAATATCTACATCAGTATGTATTGTTGAGTTATGATGGTTCGGTATGTTGGAAGAATTTCAAGTAATTGACTAGTGAAAGCTGAGTATACTGTAGATGTGCATGATGTATTTTGGTTCTTATGATAGTTGTAGAACTGGATGTCATGGCATCGGATGCTATGATACTCTACTACAAAGATAATGGCCCATAGTTCTCACTAAGAAATTAAGATCTCACTAGAAGTTCAAGCACATAGAGTAGAGATATACACGATTATCTCAAGTAGAAATACATAGAGATATAGAAAGTAGACTCCACATAGGATGTGGTAGGCCCAAGTCACTTAGCCAGTCAAAATTAATGCCTGTCGTGATCCGAAGAGGCTTAGGTATATGGGAGATTGACTTTAGTGCAAGTGAAAGTTTATTAGATGTATATCCTAGAAGCCAATCTTAGCTAACGTATACTATAATTCTAAGACATATTTTGTACTTACCAAATAGTTTTATTACCAATCATGTTGTATGTGTCAATTATTTATTCTAAAAATTAACAAAGATGATTTTGTATATACTCAAAGTATTGAGAATTTGAGATATACAGCATTAGTGGTTAATTCTAAATACCCCCGATCGAAGGATTGTAACAAAAGATAGTGATCAATTCATTTAAGATCGATGCATGGATCACCTTTTTTCTGGACAGATGAGTCTTGAATCTGCGGTGTGGAGACACTGGGGTGAGAGTACAAGTGATTGTTAGAGAATAACTTGTACTGAGCATGACCAACATGAAAAATTACTTAAATATCTACTCACTCGTCAGTGATTTTTTGATGCTGCAGTGGTGTGACTGATCTTTTGACCTGTGGTGTTGGCTATTCGTAGTGAGGCTACTTAGTTTGACTGTATGTTTTCTGGATCCTTAGCTATTTGGATCCTTACTGTGTATGTTGACTATAGTAGGTTCAAATTTATTGTTTGAGTAGGATATACCTAGATAGAATCTATCGATCTTGATAGAAAAAGAGTAGTCTTATGTGATTCACGAGACTGAGTTCAAAAAATCTCTAGTCAGAGTAAGTATGAATACTAGAAAAAAATTTTACAGAATTCACAAATGAATTCGAGTCGAGTAATCTGGTATATGACTGATGATGGGATTTGATGAGTTCTCCATGATCTCCGTCTAGTCGGAACTTACAATAGAGGGACTGTATCATACGATAACTGCATCTAGGAATTTATTCTTCTATACTTCTGTTAGGTTATCACTATATGCTGTTAGACGTTACTGGTGGATTGTGAGAACTCACTAGGATCATTTTTGGATTGATGATTCTTATTGGGATGAGTTGGAATCGTTCCAGTCCATCGAAAGAAGTTTCGATGATACTGTAATGGAGATCATGGTATGTCTTACTATCAGGCATAATAGAATCTAAGAATTACACATAAAAAGAGCATATCTTGATCAATGGTTTGGATCATATTTAAATTATCAATTGGATTGATGATTTGAATTTAAAAATTGCTAATTTATAAATATTACAGATATAGCAACTGCTAATTATTAGCAGAGGGACTTAATTACAAGTATTGAAATTTAATTGAATCTAATTAAATTATGAATTAAGTTCTAATTAATTTAAATCAAATTTAATTTAATTGATCATAATTTAATTTATAGCTTATTGGGTTTAATTATTCAAGCCAGACTCGAATTTCAATTCTAATTGGATTAGGATTGATAGCCTTTTGAATTAGATTCGAATCAGGCTCGAATTGGATTCTATTTGATCCCAAATTGGACTCAATTGAAGAAGACCACTTGAGCCCAATCTCTTTAGGCTTCTCTCTCCTAATCTCATATCGAAAAGAGGGAGGAATGCATGAAGATGCATCCCCTTTTCTCTACGCATGCGTGAATAAAGAGGGGGCACCAATATTTGGCACCCCACCTCTCTGGGACTCTCTCTCCCTTTTGACTTATCTTTTCTTTTGAATTTGATTCAAATAAGGAATAGAATCTTATCCTAATCAGGAAGGGGCATTGAGGCTTTTGAATTGTGTGACAAAACAAAAGAATTAAGGGCATGTACTAAGAAGGATTTCCATGAGTTTTACTTATGCGAGTTCTCTCTTGCTGCTTTTCCATCTCAATGCATCTGATCCCTTTCTCTTGATCTCAACGCCCAAGATCAGATCTGATCTGATCAATTAAGGGTGTTTGGAGTTGGACAAGGCATTGGGGAATAATTTTGTGCAGCAAAAATTAAGAAGGGAGGATGGTGTGCATTAGATAGGTGGTGCGGCTTCTTTCTTAGTACCGCACATCTTTCTCATCGTCTCACCTCTCCTCCTTTCATCTCCACACCATCTCACCACTTGTGCTCTAATTTGATCTGAGATAGAGAGAGATTAGAGAGAGAGAGAGAGAGAAAGAGAAGAAAGATGTTTCTTCCTCTTCTTAGTGGTAAGGTTTAGATTCCATCAAATCTACATGAAAGGGTTCGTACAGCCTTCGTCTTCTTCGTGATCTAGAAGAAGTGGATCCAAATCCAAGTGAGGAGCGAGACCTATAAGGTGCTAGCACATCGATGGCCTTAGTGCTTTGATCGAACATCTCTATGTGGATACCCATAGAGGTCGAGCACTTGTGCGGCTCAGATATGAACCCTGGACATCCACAGGATCTGAAGTTATGAAGATTAGATCTCCAATTTTCACTAATGACTTTTGTTTTGATTTCAGATTTTAGATTTTGGTAGCATGTTCGTATCAAGATCCAGTGCATAATTTTTAGATCTGATCTGGTATAATTTTAATTAAAATATTTTAATTTAATTTACTTCTGCTGCATATAATTGTTTATGTATATTTTAAAACTGAACGTATGAAACCACCATGCTTCTAACACGACCATATTCTCTAAGAGAAAGAGAATCATGAATTATGAATCTAAATTAGAACTAAGCAAACTGTTAAATGTTTTATTTTCTTGAACCATGATAATTCCACCAAGATCCTTCAATGTATTGAAGGTGGGATTCAAACTCATTGATCTTGTAAAGGGTTTTAGCTTCACCTGAATTACACACACACATGTACAAATTTATACATATATACATATAAGAGAGAGAGAGAGAGAGGAAGGGGGGGGGAGAGATTGAATCCATGGCCAATAAGTAGATTTTAATGTGTGCTCTTGCATGATAAATTTAGAGTAAAATAATAAGGATCCATCATGAATAAATTAGAAAAAATATATCACTAGTTTAACCCCTTTTAAGCACATTTGGGTGTTTGATGCTATATTTATTTACATACTGTAATGTGCTGATATGTAAGATGATGACTTTGAAAGCAAAATCAATTGGAATAAGTAGATTCTTTGAGCTCTGAAAAATTGGCATTGATGCTTAAGTAGATTGCCAAGTGTTTCACCATCTTGTTTAGATGTATTTAATATTATCCATTGAGAACCATGAGATATTGGTTTAATAGACTTATGATTCAAAGATCATATACTGTTTTCCACGTTCTTTAATAGATTCAATTGTGCAATAGCATGAAGACTAAGAAGTTAAAAATGCTATCTTGAATTTGTTATATTATCCCGCTTAGTCATCCATCTACATTATGCCTTCAGTAAAAATACCTTAATTAAATTATTTAGTATAAAACCAATTAATTTAATCTTTCTTATTTTGGTTTCAGATTGCCAAGTATCTTGATATTAAGAGTCTATAGGGCCTGGGTTGTGAAAAACTTGCTAGTATGATGAGGGGAAAGAGTACTCAGGAAATCCGTAGGATCTTTAATGTTGAGAATGAGGGATTTCAGAGAGGTTTTGGAGCTCAGAAATAATCCATGAAATTGATGTGGACATTAATGGTAAATTTTTATTGCTTTCTTCATTTATTTAGCTTACAATTTGGACATGGATTTCGTTGTTTGCAATATCAACTATGACTTGATATTTAGAATGTGACTTTGTTTGATTCATATTATTATGTTTCACAGCATTTATGAAAATATAAACAACCTAAGAATAGCGTTGGGTTCATTGGTGAAGATTTCATAGTATAATTTACTCCAGGAACCATGTCAAGATTGAGAAACATAAAAAAAAAAGAAAAAAAAAGAAGTAAAAAAGGTACATCTTACCAATTGAATTGGCATATAATGTTCTGAAAACCCCCCAAAAGATAAGACACTTGACATTCTAGGAAATTTGAATTTCCAAATTTGAATGCCATTGTTTGAGGTGAGATGCATTCTCAGACATTTATCCATATACACACATACATATGTATTTATACATTGTATTCCATGTATATGTATATAATAAATAATATTATATATATATGTGTGCATGTGTGTATGTGCATGCTTATGAAGGTATAAAATAGTCATAATATGAACTAGGGATGGTAACAAAATTCAAACCCATGGATACCCGATCCGATCCGACCCAATTGGTTCGGTAGTTAACGTATTGACTGGGTTTGGACGGAATTTGGGTAAAATCTGAATGCTTAATTTAGGTTTGGATCGGGACTGAGTAATTATGCACCCAACCCGATACCTGACTCGAACTCGATCCAAATTATTTTAGTATTTTAATATATATTGTTGGGTATAAAATACCCCCAGCCGAAGTTCGTAAGAAGCCGACCCTCCCAGGACTCTTCCGACTTCCGACTTTGTGCGACATCTTTCTGGACTACTCCAGCAGCCGAGCTTCTACAGTGTTCCCAAGCTCCTCCGACGGACGAACTCCCA
>KE504642.1:759937-772876 GCA_000441515.1 Elaeis oleifera | reverse complement strand
TTCTACAATGAGCGACCTCCATTCGGGCTCCCACGGCAACCAGTCTCCATCCGAGCTTCTATGATAAGCAGTCTCCATCTGAGCTTCTACGATAAGCAGTGTCCATCCGAGCTTCCACGATAAGCGGTCTCCGTTCGAGCTTCTATAGCAAGCGACCTCCCTTCGGACTCCTACAAGAGTAGGACTTCGTCCAAACTTCTACAGCAGGTGGATTCCAGATGAACTTCCACAACGGGCGGACTCCAGCAAATGGATTTCTACGACGACCAACTGCCTCCGATGTCTTCTGTACCTCTCCATGCCATCGACCTTCTACAGGTGCTAGCCGAGCTCCTCCGACGGACGAGCTCCTACAACACCTTCCGAACTCTTCTATTGGACAACCTTCAATAATACTTTCCGAATTTCTGGTGAGCTTCTCTAGCAATCGGACACCAGCCGGACTTCTCCAACGGAGATTCTCCGTCCAGGCTTCCGCAACAGACGACCTTCATCTGCAGCATCAACGCCTAAGACGCCCGACCACAGTTAGCACGTCAACAACCTCGAAACATCCGAGCTCCTCTCAAATTGCCGAGACAGAGAGCTATTCTGCTCCGTCAGACGTCCCAACCGAGCTTCAGCCATCCAGTCTGAACTCTCCAGCAAGTCGCGACAACGGACACCACTCCGCTTTCCATAACAGACTCCACGTGGCCCCATCACTCTCTGACAAGTCGCGACAACGGACACCACTACTCTCCGTAACAAACTCCATGTGGCCCCGAACGGCCCACTACCAGACGGTTACAGACGTCGCTATCAATCAGTTATGCTCTCCCGTCTATAAAAGTGACCCTCCAGATACGTTCTTCTCTAAGCTAAGCTATAAGCTCTGGTACTATCTCTAAACTCTGAAGAAATTCCGTTCAAGAACTCCATTTCTGTTGAGGTAGAGTACTGACTTGAGCATCGGAGGGTTTTGCCGGAGCACCCCCAACTCCGGTTTAGACTTTCCTTGTAGGTCCCGACGGCGACCGCGATTCCCTCGACTCCAGCTTCTCCGACGTCAGCAAAATTCTGCACCAACATATATATATATTATATTAAATATATTTTATCAATTATCACGTACTAATTACTAAAGCCTAATTTATTCATGAAAATATTCTAGCCAAATAAAGACTAAAAAATATTCATGCAATCACAAGATATACCAACATGATTACTATTTTCGGTATGTTATAAATTTGAACTTGAATTTCAAATATCGGCCAGTGATAGCAGGTTTAATTGTTGTTAAGTTTTTTTGGAACTTGAAACTTAGGTGTACTTTTTAAATTATATTCATATTTTTATTTACTTCAGAAGTGTTGGAACTAAGTATTGTTATTAATTGTCTTGGTATATAAAATTTATATTTTATTTAAATTGAATATAGAGCTAAATATTGTTGAATTAAGCATTGCTGAATTTTATTTATTTAAGACAGTTTGAATTTTATTTTGAATAAACATGGAACTAAGTATTATTTAATTTTGTTTGTTTAAGACAGATATGATGGGTAGAATGGTAGTATGGTTTTAAATTGATAGAAATTAAAAAAAAAGTTTAATATGACTCAAGTGAGTTCGGATTAGGTAAATCCAAATTATCCGATATCCGATGGAGACGGATTTGAACAAAAAAAATCTAGTTTCGATAGTATTTGGACTGTGTTTAGGTAGATTATTGGATATTTAGGTTTGGATTTGGATAGTTAGAAACCCATCCGGTCCGATGCCATCCTTAATGTGAACACTTAACCATATATATTATGAATTAATTACTGAATCACCAGGACTGCATAACTAATGTATCATATAACATTTGAAATTTGAGCTGTAATTAGATCAAGGTTATCAACTAACTGCCAACTGATAGGGATTCTCCTGGATAGTATCTCATAATCTGCATCCAAGTAAAGCGTAAAAACTACTGCTCTTCTTTTTTTTTTTTTGAAAAAATACTGCTCCTTTCATCTCTCATTTCTTGCATCCCATCCAAGCATCTCTGGCCTCATATACAGATCGCTTCCACAAACGCCAAAACTCCTAAGACCCATCCATATATTAGCCTAAATTGGGCCAAGGAATATAACTATGCATAGGTCAACAACAACACAGACTAGGCCAGATTGGGTCCAGGTCTGATTCTTGTGGCTAGGCTTTGCCTATAATGGGGCTAAATTCTAACCATTATAGACTTGGGCCCTGACCATGTCCATTTGAATGCCCATATGAAGATAGAAGTGCCTATCAACATATATTGCGTGGAGAGATGTGATTTTGCATCATAATGCGAAGATAGGAGATCATGATTGAGAAATATTTGTTTCACTGCTCCTTGTTAGGATTCATAAAAGGCAAGTGTGGGCCTAAAACCATATGTGGACATTGTTGAAGTGGGTCCTTAGTTAAAAATGGGTCATCGAGTTGCCATTGTTATCTTTTTTTTTTTTTTTAGGCCCCTTCTCTATAAGGACCTATGACTTGAAACCTAAACCGATAGAACATGGCTAGGGTTACTTCCAAAGGTTCATTAATGGTCAACGGTACAGCTAAAAAACGTGCAGGTCGAGAGAATAGGGCTGCATTGACTGTCTTGGAGGGTTTCTGGTCATAGTTTTTGCATGACAAGAAATCACCAAATTGATTAGCTTAAAATAGTTTCTATAGATCAAGAGTTATGAGTGGTTAGGATTGAGTTTTAACAAGCACAAATTAATCAAAGGGTTTGTTGTAATGTAGGCTTCAGTGGTCCAATTGAATAAACGGTCCGTTCATGGTCGCAGAATTGGATGAGTGTAGAAGTCAAAGTTTTATGTACTCACATAACCTTTTTTTTTCTACTAGAAAACGTATCTAGAAAACTGAAGTTAGACCGAAATAATGCAGATATAGAGTAAAAGAAGAACGAGTGGCTAACATTTGGGCCTAATCAAACTTTCATGGTCTAGCTAGTCAAACATAATCAAACAAGATACGAGCAAAGTTGTTTTAGATCTACTTTGACATAAAGTGGGGTGAAGCACATCCCATTCTCCTTCAAAACAAAGAATCTATTTTGACATATTTAACACTTGAACTAATAACATTAAAGCTAAAGATGATGAAATTAAGCTTGAATAGTACTGTCAAAATATACTGGTTCGGTCTGGCCCAGCCCAGCCCATAAGGATCTAAAATTTAAGTCCGACCGAACCAAAAAATAGGACACAATATAGCTGGCCCAACCCAACCCTTTAAGGGCCATGGGTTGGGTCAGATCAGCCCATGGGCCTTGAACCTCAAATGACTGAAGAGTAAAGAGTAAAAAATATATATATTCAAAACTTGACTGCTCCTGATCTTTGATGCGTGAATTGCTTGTAGAATTTTAGTTAAATAAAGATTGTCCTGTTGTTCTATGGAAAAAGGAAAGTTGCATATTCAAGTGACAAGAAAGCTAATTGTCCTTGATTATTGATGACTCTCTATCTTTTCTCCTTTTGTTACATAATGTTTCTGAATACTGATATTTCCTAGCTTAATTTATTTTTCATGGCCTACTTGAAGCAAAAAACCAACTAACATAGTCTATGCATTGATAACACTATCAAATAAAACCAACATATGTTGAGTATTTTATCTGCTTGTAATTCAAAGTAAAAACCAATAATCTGATAAAAAATTCAATATATCCTCAATTGAAAGTTGAAACATCATCAATTCAAATATTTAAAATTCAAAAATTCAATCAAAATATTAATAAAATAGAAATTAAAAGTTTCAAACATCACTAATTCAATAATTCATCACACTAAACCATGTAAAATACTAAAATTTAATGCCATAACAAATCATATTTCACTATCTTCATTGGCCTCTTCCTCAAGCTGCACAATATTTGAATCTGCTTTTGATACACTTGTCTCAAAGCTATCTTCTTCATCTAAAATTCATAATAATAAAGAATTAGACAATCAATTACATTGGAAATAAAATCAATCATTAGTCAAGACATTAAAATAAATCCAAAGAACATAAAAAAAATACCATTTGGAGCAAAGCCATGCAATCAATTTTGCGTGCAAATAAGAGTTTGGATATTTTCAGAAAGGAGAGAGCTTCTATACTTGTTCAAAACACGACCTCTAATACTAAAAATAGATTCAGATGCTACTGTAGTAATTGACATGTTTAGCACATCACGTGCCATAACTGAAAAATTAGGATATTGTATAGTATCCCTCCAATACTTGAGTACATCCAAATTATTAAAGCAGTCACAATCAAATGTTCGCTCTTCCAAATAAAGATCCAATTTAGATTTGCCATCATTAGATTTAGTTGCACTTTCATATTTCTTGAACTTCTAAAAAATTTTAAACACATTCACGATAAAAAAGAGAAACAGATGAGATATCAAATATCAAATAACATATAGCTGAAAAGGAATTAAAATTTCAAAACAATAATTTTAAAGAATGTTCAAAACTTACACTAAAAATTTTTGTATCCTTAGTTTTAGCTTCTCCACTTGGCCTAGACAAAATATTGGATTGAGAATCACTTGTACTTACACATGATGATACACTAGACTTGCTTGCATATTGTTTATAGAGCTTGTATAATTTTATCTTCATAAAATCTCTTTTCTCTTCAACAATAGAAGGATCAATCTTTAAATAACAAAATTCTAAAAATTCAAGCTTCATGCGTGGGTCAAGAATAGCTCTAAATATAAGCACTACACTATACTTTTTTAATATTTGTCAAACTTTCTTTCATTCTTTGAGTCATGTCCCTGATAATCCCATCTTCACAATACAAATTATCATTCAACATACATTCAATTTTCAAACTTGCAAAAAATATAAGTTGGAGGTCGGATAAGATGAGTCAGAGATCTTATTAGTAGTCTCATGAAATGGTTTCAAGAATTCATATATTTTCTCTCCTCTCCTCCATTCATCATCTGTTGGACAATATTTGAAATTTCTATCAACCAGTTGGAGACTAGCAAAAGTCTTTTCATATTTGAGTGCACTATCAAGCATCAAATATATTGAATTCCATCTGATTGATATATCTAATCTTAAATCAATTCCTACATCAAGATCCATTTGCTTAACACATTCTTGAATTTTTCATCCTCCCATCTGATCCCTTCACATATTTGACACTCTCTCTAATTTTATACAGAGATTCACTAGCCACTTTCAAGCTTTTTTGAATAATAAGATTCAGTATGTGAGCAGAGCAACGCACATGAATAAATTCTCCATTACACAATAAGCTATTTTACAAATGAAGATGTCCTTTCAAAATATCTACCATATTGTCTTAGATGAAGCATTATCTAAGATAATAGAAAAAAAATTTTCTTTATAACCCATTTTTTCAAGCAATCAAATATAGTTGAAGCCAATTCAACTCCAGTGTGGGGAGGTTCCATGCGAGCAAAATTAAAATTTTACTGTTTAGTTTCTAATTTTCATCAACAAAGTGAACAGTTAAACAAATATAACCCTCAGTAGTGCATGCTGTCCATACATGAGAAGTCAAATACATTCTATTAGAAATCTTAGCCATAGTTTGTTTAAGCTTTTCTTTCTCTCTCAAATAATTTTTTTGAACATCAGCCATAGCAGTATTACTAGAATTTATCATCACATCTGGATTTATATACTTTGCCCAAGCTCTAATCTTATCATGTTCAACAAACTTATAAGGCAAGTCATATTTAATGATAGCTTCTGCAAGCATTTCATAAGAAATCATTTGATCTATTTTTCTAAACCTTATTTTTTCTACTTGATCAATGATCATTTCTTCCACATTATGATATTCAACCATTTTACAACTTTGCAAATGATGATGCAAATGTGAAGTTTCATAATTTGAACCATCAGGTTTAGGACCAATTTTATACTCATGCTTGCAACCATTACATGTTGCTCTTTCAGTTCCATCTTTTGCTTTACCAATTTTTGTGAAAAATTTCAAACATCTGATGTTTCTATTTTCTGCTTCTTATTCATTGATCTAGAATATTAGATTTAATTTCAGTTTCAAATGAAATTTCTGACGACTGAGATTCCATGATTTTCAAAATTTATATAAAAATTATAAAATATAATAAACAAAAGATAGTATCATTGATTCAATCTATCATGACTAAAATAGTTATTTAATTAATAATTTAATATTAATTTAACATCGAAGACAACGAAGAGTAAACTGTAAAGCCCGAGAGCCGAGAGGGAGAGTCGAAGAGAGAGCTGGAGCGGATCATACCAAGCGAGCCCGAGAGGGAGAGAGGGCCTGGACTCTGGTTTGGAGCCTGAAGCGAGATGGAGAGAGACCGAGAGAGGCAGAGAGCCTGAAAGGGGAGAGCCTCCAGCGGTCGAGCTTGGATAGTGGAGAGAGATCGAGAGAACCTGAGGGGAGGCTGGAAGCGGTGCAGATCCGACTCGAAGAGGGAGAGATCGAGAGAGCCCGAGAAGAAGGAGCCGTGGTTGGATTTGACTCAAAGGTGGCAGCACCGATGACGAGGAGGAGGAGGGGATCGCATGGAGGTTGACTGGAGAGGCGTCCGTCGGTGGAAGAGAGGAGAGGCTCGGAGGAGGAGGGAGATCATCAGGAGGTTGGATGGAGGGCATCCATCGGCAAAAGGGAGGAGGGCCCAAAAGAGGAGGGGATCATCCAGAGGTTGGACGGAGGAGCGTCCATCGACGGAATGGAGGAGGGTCCGAAGGAGGAGGGGATCGTCTGGAGGTTGGATGGAGGGTGTCTATCAACAGAAGGGAGGAGGGGCTGGCGTATCTTGATTCGTGATCAGACTCAAAGGCCGGAGGTGGTGGCACCAACAACGAAGATGAGGAGGAACCTACGGAGGCAGTCATCCTGCTGCTCTGTGGCGACGGCCAACGATGTGGGGTAGCGAGTCTTAGGTTTGAAAAACTAATAGGGTCCCAGCCTCCAAAGGATTAGAAAACCAATAGGATTTTTTTTTAAAGATTTTTAAAAAATTTTATGGCCCACCTGGGCTAGCCCGGCCCAATCCATATTAGCCCTTGGGCTGATGTGGGCGGCCAAACAGGCCTGATTGTTATTTGAGCTATTCATATGGCAGCCCAGCCCAGCCCACCCTATTTATAGGGTTGGGCTAGGCCAGTCCTGTGGGCCAAGCCCATTTTGATAGCTCTAAACTTGAAAGGGCTGATCAAGATGGGGAGATATATCATACTAAAAATGGTTGTGGATTTCTGATGTAGATTATCTTTTTTTTATAGAAATATAGGATTATCCTAATTGGAGTATTTCCAAGTACTTAACTCAGTATTGTATCATCATTGAAGCAAAATAGTTCATAAAAAGATGTCTAAAGATGTTTGTGGAAGTTAGCAAGAATCCAACAAGAAAGTTAGGAGAGAAAGGAGCACAGATGGTTGTGGCCTATTCAGACTAAGATAAAGTTTCCAAAAAAAGATACGATGGATAAGGCACTAGGTATCTGCTAATTATCTATCATAAGCATGCTTATAGATCAATATTATACATAAAATAATAGTTTCAAAATCAGAAGATATTCTTTCTGATTCAGTCAATCATGTTTTGTAGTGAAAATACCAATTTATTTTCTTAAATTATGTTAATTATCCTACTTTCTCACCCATCTTAATGACCACATGCTCTCTCTCTGACTTCCTTTCCCTTAATAAACTCCTAAATATACTGGACTCTGTCCCTTTCTCTAATTTGACTTGCATATAGATTGATTCCTAAATAGATTGTACTTTATTATTTACTCTCCTCTCTTGCCTCCTTACTACTAATACAAAAAAAAGGAGGATTCAGTATAGCTAATTTTATAATAGTATACAGGAAGTTATCTAAATGCACATCATATTTAGCATTCATGTGGAAATTGATTTATTTGATAATAATAACTAAAAGCATGAGCACTACGATTATGATAATGGCTAGGCATAAGTTAGGTTTGCACTAACTAGTTTTTAGAGGGACTAGGCCCAAATTCGTCAAAATGGCTGCTTTGAAAAATAGTTGTGATGGGTCATCTTAGGTTCAATGGGCCAAGCAGTCTTGGGCCAAATCTACTTGCATTCTGGCCCAACTTGATCAAGCCAACCCATATATGTAGTGTAAATGCTACAATACGTATATAGGCACATGCATGAAAGTATATACACTAAACGTATATGTGTAAGAAATATATATTATTGTACTTGATATTAAAATCATGATTAAATTTATTTTTTAATAGATAATGTGCTACATAATGGAGAGTGATATTCTTCTACATTCCCCAAACTGTCTAAATCCTGATGAAGGCTAGACTCGATCCTGATCACTCGATCTTGGCACCTTCAATCATGATTAGGCCAAAGCTATCAATTAATTACCAAATTATAAGGATCGCTTAAGCCATCTGGCATTCAAAATCTGAATCAATATTAGATTAATCTAATTAGGAAATCATTAGTTTAGACAAAATTTGTCTAGGTTTGGTTGTCTACAACTATATATGCATAGCTAAAAGCTAGAGCTATGTTTAGACAAAATTAAAGAAACCCTCTATAGTCAGATACAAATTTTAGGGTTTCAAGCAAAGCCCTTCTAGATTGTGGGTCGGATAGGAGAACAATTTGAAAAAAAAATGGGCCTCGATGGGTATTGGGCCATGCTTACGAGAGAGATAAGAGTGGAAAAGAGGGGTGACCGCCAATTAGAGATCACCACAAAGGCCATGATGGCTTCCACCTTGGGGGGGGGAGGGAGAGAGAGAGAGAAGGAGGAGGAGGGTCAGTAATGCGGTCCATGGAAAGAATAGAGAGGAGGGAGAGGGAAAAGTAGGATGACCTCTATTGCCGAGAGTCTCATGTCTATGGTTGGGCTTTGTCTTCTACCAAGGTGGAGGTTGATCTCCTACCAATGCTAGACTAGAGATACTTCTTTAAGATACCTACAAAGAAGTCTACTCACTAGAGATTTTTCAATGGAGGATTCTCTGATGCTTAAGTTAGTCTAAGCTTTTAGTAAATAATAAAGTAGAGAGTGAGAGAATAATAAAGTTCTAGGTTCTGTTTTATGGAGAAAGTTACTTACTTAAGGATCCTCTTTACCTCCCTTTATATAGAGAGTGTAGTTGTCCGTCACTATTGAGCTTGATAATAGTTTCAAAAAATCTATGTCCATTCAAGATAGTGGGGCACCCATTACATGCATCAAGCACAACGAGAGTTATGCATGTTATCTGTGAGGATTAAGTGTGGCATTTAACCTCATGTTTATGTGATTAGAGGAAACATCCTTCGAGATATATAGATAGGCAATTGGCTTTGGTTGTTCACTAAGCAAATTAGTCATCATCACCTTTCAAGGATGGTTAGTTGAGTATTATTGATCAAGCCAGTTCTTTGATGCGGCATTGTGCCTTGTTTGGCAAATTTGGATCTCTGTGCAAAGAAAGTGTGGGGCTATTCATGATGTCGCCCTCTGCAATTCATTCTTGAAAATCTAGAACGCATCATGGGAGGATGGGGAGGGTCTAGTGACCTTGTTAGTATAGTCAAGGTAGGACCTCGGCTAAATCCAAAGTCAGTCAACCCTTCTAGTTGGTGATCCTATGGTTGGCTAGTGTCCAGTCTGGAGATCGGTTGTCATCCAAGAGAGTATTTCTGCTTGAATCGCAATTATTCTAGATTTTCTTGATCTCCGTGTTCTTCCTTGGTTAGAGCAGTTGCTGGCTATTTATGGATCGCCTCCTCATCGAGTGACTGAGCTTTTCTAGTCTAAAAATTGGCTTACTCCCACAACACTCATGGTGCCTCCCATCCCCTCGAGTCTGAGGTGGCTTGTCAATCTCGAGTGAAGGGAGTAGCTAGTTAGATAGAAGAGCTATTTTTGCACATCAGAAGCTCCTAAGGAGACAGATCTTTAAGTTGAGACCATGCTTTCATACTTTTGCCAATTGTGTGAAAGGTTTCAGACCTCAAAATTTATGACGACTCTTTAGTTGAGGCACCATGATCATGAGGGTGTGGGAGTCAAGGTGACACCCCAAATAATTTGAAACTTTTGATTTGGGGATCCATTGGATATCGCTATGGCTTTTGATTGGTTGATACATGCTATAGCGCACGCTTCTACAATTACTACAGATCACTATGTTGATTATATGACTGACATATGTCAAAATCCCTAGTTGGCATGCCGAATTGTCGCTTCGATTTGAATCATTGGTGGTAATATAAATGGGAAGCCAATTGCCATCAATGAGAGCCTGTAGCTATCGGAAGAATCCTCCCACTATCTATTTGTGCTACCACCAATGACCAAGTTCAAGTTGTTGCAAGGCTTTCGATTGGTTTCTTCTTTCTTTTGTCTTGTTTTCTTGTGTCTTTTCTCTACTTTTTGAGTTTCCTTCTCTTGAATTTCTTTTATTTATTTTCCTTCACTATTAGTTATTTTTTCTTGCATTTGTCCTTTGATTTTCTACCTTCTTTTGATCTTCTATAGCTTCTAATAGTAGTGAGACATGGGGTGAAAGTCCTCAGGCAAGCTAAGGTCCTTGGTCATCTCCTCCTGGAGTCAAATCCCAAGTGGCACATGGGGCCATTATTGCTGTGGGCTCTCTAGCTCGATCTAAGTCTCTTGGATCTAATTGCTTAGGTAGTCTTGAGCATGGACTAACTCATAAAAGATCTATCCTTGCTGAGTCTGATCTAGAAAAGATTTAGGCTCAGTTCTATATTCCAAATCGGTTTTAGCTGGAGCTTCCTGGTTGGTTTGGTCGAGTTACAAATCCCCCTGAGGGGCACCTGGGGATTTATGAGGAGTCCCTTCGAACCGGATTTCATTTTCTCTTTCCCTTTCTTTGCCAACATTTTTGACTTCTACCAAATTGTTCTAGCTCAGGTTAGTCCATGCAGTTTCAAGTGATTGTTGTCTTTAATTTGTATGTGATCTTCTTCATATCGAGCTGAGATGCTCTTTTCGAGCCCTCTTTACTTTGAAGAGATATCCCAACAACAAGAGCTGGTGGTACTTCTCTCCTCGAGGAGACTGCCAGTTTATTAAGGGGTTGCTTTCTTTAATCCATGATCGAAAAGTCATTTTTTAAATTTATTCTGACCTCCCATGGGACTTTAGTTCTATTTGGAGTCATCCTCAAGTTTCTTTGAATAAGAGAATCGAACCACACTCTAAGGATAAAGAAAACTATCACTTGGTGTGTGACGTTGAGGTACCACTGTTGAAGGAGCTCCTGACTGAGCAGACTCTTAATGACACTAGCATAAGTTTAGTGTACCCTCAAGGTGTCGCCGATCTCTCTGATTTATATTTTTGTATTTTTTGTTTTTGAATCTTTTGAGTGTATGACTTCTTATGCTCGGTATTGCAATGATGTGACTTACTTTAGAGTCCTTGCAGTCTATCCTAAAGAAGAGGTTAGGCTCCTCCAGCGAAGGAGCCTCTTCTTCAAAGAAGAAGAAGTAGAAGATGGTGGCTCCATTGCTGGAGTCGGAGCTTGAAGGAGCCTCCTCTTCAAAGAAGAAGAAGCAGAAGGTGGTGGCTCTATTGCCATTGCGGGCTCCAACTCTGGGATCTCCTAGCACTGAGCTAATTGATATAGATGATGAGCCGGAGGCCATCACTACAGTCTTGTTGAGATTGGCTCCGCCAATCTCCTCAAATCTAAGCTAGGCTTAGAGTTCGGCACTACACCGAGGCCTCTCCTCTCTACTTGTGGCTCCCATTGATGAGGACCATGCCATCTTTTGCCACTCTGAGCTCTTCAAGAGCTCAAGCTGGGCTCTCCTCTGAATCAAGTACAATCCTTTTCTTCTGCAGCTTATTCGGGGAGTTGAATCTTCTTCCTACCTAAAACTAAAAAAAAAAAAGGAAAGAAAGAAAAAGAACCACATGTATTGGTTAGCAGTGCAGCTCCCTGGGCTAACCAAGCCAACAACCAAACCAACCATTCTCCAAACACTTATTTCTTTAATTATTATTTTGAAGAAAAAGATTCACTATTTGATGTAAGGCCATGTAGATAACTATCTCAAGTAAACCAGTTTGCGACTGCATGCTTAATTTCAAATTACTTTTGAGTACCAGTTCACCAGATATTAGGCCTTAGTGTTTGTTGTTAATGGTAAATTCAGCGCAGTTTTATAAGTACCAGTCTATTTTTCAGTTAATATAACACGGTGAAAAACAATCAGTCAATAATTTGTAGTAAGATGAGCAAGAAGATTTGAATACCAAGAAGTTCTTCTTTTTCGCATTAGAATTTCAAGTTTTATTATTTAGTACGTATGCCACTGGTAACAAACCAAGGTACATGACTTCGAAGGCCTTGACACGTCTCGACACCAAGAAACAGTTAAGTTTGGGCCAATTGCATCAAATTTATGGGTGTGGCAAAGGTTTGTGAGCCATGGAACGATTGCAATGCCACCAGATTATACATGGCCTGTGTGGGATGAACAAAGTCCCAGAACAAGTATTCCTTGCGGTTAGGGCATAAATAAGCAGTTGGTGTGCAGTGAAGCTGCGCATTGTCCATTCCTCCTCCACAGCATGCACTCCGGACCTCCTTCATGCCTGAAACCACCCAAAAAACCAATATAGATTTAGATATGTTAGAAATGGAGAGAGATTAAGATATTTTATCTTTCGTTTCAAGCATTATGCCTATTCAATCTTCAGAAGTTTTCGATGTGTTTACCATTGAACAATGAAGAGCATCAGCTAAAATAAATATTAAAAGGAAGATTTTCCTTATTAGATGAGAAAAATACTTAAATGTCAGCTGATATATTCTAATTAATTTTCATTTAAATCAATTCCATAAACTATAGTTATTTCTGTTTTTTTCTGTGTCGACGGAGATTTTGATTGCTAGGTT
>KE504642.1:692829-703264 GCA_000441515.1 Elaeis oleifera | reverse complement strand
TGTACATATATATATGTATGTATGTATGTATGTATATATATATATATATATATATAGGTATATTTGTTATATTTGTTAATATATTATTATGGAGAAGATCGGATAGGGTAGGTTTGGGGTAAATCCACAATCTGATCTTATCCATTATGGGTTCAAAGCCAAGACCCTAAGCTGACTTGTGGTGGATTTCAAAAAAAAAAAAAATACTGATCCATGGTGGGTTTTCACAAAAAAACCCAATCCTACCTATGGATGGGAGAGGGTACCCACTGGGTAGGATACCCATTGACATCTCTGGAGGTTATCTTTCCTCCTTTGCTGCTAGCTATTGATTGTGGTTGGCCTACAATGGCCCGATACATGAGCTGCTACTTGAGTAAAAAAGAGCCTTCAAGACCAAAACCAATGGTTGGATTCGAATGGATAACTTTGAACAATCAGAAATTTCTCACAGACTATTATAAAACTCCATATCATGCATTCATAATGGCTTTCCAAACTCCATTACTAGAGGATTCTTTGGAAAATTGTGCCATCTTATTTGTCCATAGATATCCATAAGGGATCTTTGTATAAAACTTATAATGGAGAATGCAATAATCAAAGAAAAAAAAAAAAGAGAAAAGAAAAAGTGTGTTGACAAGTATTTGGCAGTGCCGCGCATGATGCTGGGCTACTCCCAAGCCCGGCTCCAGCGTAAGGCCCTAACGGGATAACGGCACGCCTCGGCCGTAGTTTCCACCCACCGCTGCACTTAAAACTCGAAGCTACTTCCTTGCTCGGCTCCGCCTCGAGTGGGGTGTGGAACTTTTTGATGGTGGCTGGTCGAGATGGCGAGTCAAGAGACGGAAGAGACGAGACAAATCCTAAGCCGCACCGCTCTCTCCTTCCCTTCTCCCCGCGTCGTCCATGACCTTCTCTCCGTCGGGTTCGTTCTCTCCCCTTCTTCCTGTTCTTGCTTTCTTTTGCGGTATCTTTTCAAAGATTCGTATGAAACATTCATATGATTGGAGTTCTTTTGAGTAGACCACTTCGTTTGGTTGATTTTGGTGCAATTTAGGAAATTTTATTTTTCGATTCTTGGTTCTTGATTTTGATTGGGAAAGTGAAAAGCATTGGTAAACCCTTGTTCGAAATGGTGTTTTTCCCTGAGCCTCGTTCCTTCATCATTGTTTTCAAGCGGAGGAGTCCTTGGCAATCATGTTGAAGGAATGCCCGAGGATAATTGGGAATTTATTTTCTTCAGAGGAAACCAGAAATTATGGTTAGACATTTGATGTAATTCTCTTGTAGGATGAGGTGATTGAGGAGAGAGTATTTGCTGTCCATGATCTTCAGTCCTGCACGTCAAAAAGGAAGAAAAGAAAGAAAATCTTAGTGAGGGGAGAGATGGCATTTCAAGTCGCTTAAGGATTTGGGATTTAGGTTTAGTGAAAATTAAGTGGCGTACGTATTATATCAGTAAAAGAATAGCTTTCTGATCTTATTGAGGGTTCTTTATCAATTACCAGATCTGTTGTGAGATTTGAGAAGAAAAGGCAAAGATGGAATGATATGATAGGTGAATGTGCTAGTAGGTGTGCATGACTAGGGTGGACCCTTGAATAAGGATCATAAATAAGGGTCATGTATGTAAGCAAGACTTATTTGCTTCTTTTGCATATATACACAGATGCTCGTGCACACGCGCATATATTATTCATTTATGAAAGATCTACAGTATCTTTTGAATGAAGAAGGGAAAAAAGAGAAAAGAATGAGAAAAAAGAAGAAGAAATACTGACTTTTCTTCTTTATAATTTCCAAGAATGATTTTCTTATCTTTGGCATACACATGTTGTGTGCTTGGGGCATTGACCAACATTTTACCTTGTAGGGATGTAGCATGATAAGAGTTGGTGTTTGTAGTCTTATAAATTGCCATTTTTGCACATCTACCATTCTGCTGTATGGAACCTGTCCAACTAACTAGACTCCAAGAGCCTCTGTGACTGTTGCTATTCATTTTGATTGGACTCACAATTGTTTCTATTTCCAATGTAAGCACATGTAGTACACACATCAATTCTACTGCTTTCTTGCAGCACGTGTATGCCTCATGGGCAGTTTTACTTCCAACATGTGCTAGGAAGGATGATAATTCTTTTAATCTTGTGCAAAACATTATCCTAATGTGCATGTAGGGAATGCAAAGGATTTTCTTCGTAGGAAACTGAAACATCATGGCCAGATATCTGATGTAATTGCCTTGTAGTAGGAGTTTGATTGGGGAGAATGAGTATTTACTATCCATGATCTCCAACCATGCAGACCAAAGGAAAAATAGAAAGAAAAGTTTAGGAGGAAAGATGACCTTACAGGTTTATCAAGGAGGTAATTGCAGTTTAGGTTTGTGAAAATTGAGGTAGCATGGGTATTATATGGGTGAAGGAGAGTACTGTTCTGACTTTATTCAGAACAAGTAAGGAATGGGATGGCACAAGAATATGTTATCAAGGCTAGAAAGCAATTTTGAATAGCCAGTGTTGGCCTTAATTAGGAATAATGGACGTATGGAAATTCCTGTGGCTGATTTTGCATATACGTTCTGATCTGTGAAACATATACTGCATCATTTGAATAGAGGAAACATAAAATAAAAAGGAAAGAATAAGAAAAGAGATGGGAAAAGAAGAAGGAATAATGACTTTCTTCTTATATGTTCCAACTGCTGGTTGCCATTATTGTTTCGCAAGAGTTAGCTAACACCAATTATAGTCCCCTTAACTCTTATTTACAGCTACAGAAATTCTGACCAAAGCATCATTATTGCCTTTCTACCTCTCAAGTCACATCCTGTTAACTACATTACTATATTATGTTATTTAAACTCTGTTTTTGACCATTTGTTGCATATGCTAGGGGTCTCCCAATCACTTGTTCTTTGGTCTTTGAGCAATTTAGGAGTAGATCACATTCCATGATCGGATCATTGGTGTTGGACTGTTGTCTTTTGATCTCAGCAAACCAGATCTAACTCGAAATCCACTGAACTGGATTCTAGTTTGCCTACAAACATGCATACATACATATATACGTGCATTTTCTTATCAGACCCATGTTGTTTGATATTGACAAACAAGCTCATCAGGGCTAAGTTAGGCCAAAGTAAGGAGTCCTAATATGAGAGGCAGCTATCAAGCAAAGAAAAAATAGGGAGGAAGAAGAAAAGACTAGCAGCAAGATGTATATGGGGGGAACAAACAAAAAAGGGACATCTATCCAAATGAAGAGAGAAGAAATGAGAAGGAAAGGGAAAAGGAGAACACAAAGAAGGAATTTATCAGAGACAAAAGAATAGGAAAAGAAATCGCAAAAACTGGTGGAAAAAGAAGAGAAATGAGAAGGTGAAAGAATAAAGAAGAGGTGCAATCTGTCTGGATGAAGAGGAGAGAGAAAGAAGGAAAGAAGCAAAGAAGGGAAGAAAAGAAGAAGAAAAATACTGGCACCACTTAGTTGCTTCCACTGCCCATCATTGCCAGTGGAGTTTTCAGGTACCAGCAGGAGATCGCTTCTGCTACCTGGTTTGGTAGTAGCCTCTATATGTGGTTTGAATAGGGAATGAAATGTGAAAAAAAATCCTAGTATCAATGTAGGATTTAAGTGGCCTTGGCGTGGACCCTAGGAGCTAGGTACAACTAGTTGTGGAGCAATCTCCTTTTGATTGCTTGAACTTGCATTCCAGTGTTTCTTGCACTTAACTTCTTTTTCTTTCTTCTATTGCAGTTTTTCAATGAGTTGCCTTTATAATACATGAACTTGTGTTGTGCATGAGGAAGTAATGTGCACATTTTTGAGAAATTGAATCACATAAGTTTTAAAGCTGCTGACTCTTTGTGCTTTAGGTATGTCCACGCTGCATCTTTCGATTGTTGGGGTTCATGGGCAAGCTTATTGTTGTTCAGCAATTACAGCTTCAGTGCTGCAATCTTTCTTGAAGAGCAGAAGAGTTGTGATAATGGTACTGCAAAAAATGGGCTTGTTTCAGATGGACTTGTCCGATGTTCATATACTTCACAAGAGTCAGAAAACGGCCAGGCATATTGTTGTATCTGTTTAGGTGTATTACAACTCGCCTGTGAGCAAGATCAAGAAATGATGACAACTAGTAAGGATGGTTCTATCAATGACTTCATGGCAACTATTGCTGAATTAGCGAAGAGAGAAAATCATCACATTGATGGTTTTTCAATTGAAGTCTCTATACCACCAGTTATAGTGGCTAATGAACGTGCAATCTGGTAACTTGTCTTTTCCCAGTTATCTGTATCGCAATGTTGTTGAAGCTCTTGTTTGATTATCATAAATTCAGAATCAGTACCTTTTGGAAAAGCATAAACCTATATCAAGGAGGGAAGAGAAAATTTTACATATGTATCCATGAACTTTATGCAAATCTAGCAGAGTAAAGAGGTGCTACATTTTTTCTAAGATAGACCAAATGGAAAAATATGCTCCTTTCAAAAGATAAATGTTTTCATCACCTTATGGAAGTTATGTATTATGCTGTTATGAGATGCTAGAATTTAGATAATATTCAATCTGTGAAGCAACTGATCCTTTTTATGAAGTTTATGTTGATTTTATTTATGCATTTATTATCATGATTGCTCATATATGAGAATGTTCATATTATTATCATTACTATTTGTCACACAAGCATAATGTTTAACACCTGATGCAGTAGCTCAGGTAAATGTTACTTTTAATTATTGTGATGCTTTAAAGATTATCATGTTAAATGAGTAAACAAGAGAAAATATAATTTAAATTTGTGGCTGCTAGTCTTAAGCCATGATGTTGTTTCAAATGAAAATTTTGTTAAGTTAAAGGGTTTTTCAATGTTTTGGTGAAACTTTGCTGTCGTGCTTTCTTTTTTTAAGATGTTAATCCACTGCTGTTCTTATAACTTTACTTTTGATTAATTTAATTCTATTACATGCATATATATGCATGTTTATCTTCTTGTGTATCTGATGTGTGCATTTTCTGGCTTTTAGAGGATGATTTTGTATCCATTCATGCTGCGTCACTCTGTAAAGCAGGATACCTTTTCCTTTAATCACTGTGGCACTTTGAAGATCATCACCATTTAGTGCAGCTTGCAAGATTCAAACTTCAGGTTGCTTTGCTTGTTGGTGATCGGATTAAGTGGTGTAAAATTTGATTACAATCCCTATTACATGAAAATTCTTTAGCTAATGCATAATTTTATGAGTTAACGGGATAATTAAACCAATTCTTGCACTTTGAGATATCCTGTCTGTAATGCAAAGATTGTGTCCTGCTCTTTAATCAGTTCCATTCATGGATTTCGAGTTAAAAAGAACCACTACCTATGTGTTGAAGGTCTAGAAAGAGGAAGTGATAATGAACAAATTTGGATGGAAGTTTTAACATGACAAAGAAGAAAGCTTGCAATAGTGAATGATGTTGTTTTTATAGAAATATTGGTAAAGCATCTAATGCATAGCACCAATATGAATTTGTTGGTTATCATTTACCAATTGACAGCTCATAATGTAAAATCTTTGTCTTTGGAAGCGATAAAACTTTCTCAATCTTCTTTATCATTTTTAAAGACTGAATAACAACAGGAAAACATAAATGTTTTGTGATTTTTCTCTATTTACAACGGCAGAAAAAGTTGACCAAGAAAAAAATGTAGGAAATTGCTTATAGATATCAATTTCTTATTATAAAGTGTGAGATAAATTCAAAGAAATCATGATGATAGGTTACTGAAAATTCTCCCTTTGCTTGTTGATGATCAGTTAACTATTAAAGTATAGCCTGTTATGCACATAATATGTATAAGACCCTGGTATAGCATGTGTGTTGTACTGATTTGTGCTGACAAATGATCTCACCAACAGCAAAGATATACAAAATTATTAATAGATGTCCAACATGATTATGTTTGCTTAAGATATGCTGTTTCTTGTTCCATTTAGGCTGTTTCTGTCACTTCTGCTGGAAAAGAAAGTTGTTTTGAACAATTATGTCTTGATTGATCTTAACCAACGTATTATCCTAAGTAATACCAATGGTTTCTTTGATTGGTAATAATTGGTCATTAACACATGCAGCGCATAATCTTACACAAGCTTATAGACAGAATTAAACTATCAAAGTATGAGATTGAACAAACATCAACAAAATAAAGCTGGAAAGAAGATTGAAGAGGCATGTAAAACAAAAAAAAAAGAGAAAGAACGATGAACTCGCTTGAATTATATTTGAACTTGGGTAGGTTTTAGTTGTACATGTTTGCAGCTAAATTACATGCCACCTTGTGTCAGGGAGCATGATTGTCCATGTTGGAATTGTTTGTCCTTATAAAACCATGGTTCTATGTGGATCACACATTTATGAGGCATAATGAGATTATTTGTTTTCTGTTATCCATTCATATTGAATTTATAATATGTTAAGGTTGCATTTGGTAGCTAGCAATCTATCTAGATTGTTGGCAATTTAATGTGGTAATCTGGATTACTGCATTTGGTATGCTTTTTGGATGGTAATTTGGATTGCCATTCAGATTACCTCATGGGAGGCAATTTGGATTGTCTTGGGAGGGTGGCTATCCAGATTATTACTTTTTGGTAATGTGATAATAAAATTTGGACAAATTATCCCTCAAAAATCACACAAACCCATTGCCCAACCCTCTCCCTCCCCTTTCGCGTGCGCCCCGGCCCGCGGCTCCTCAATCCCCCTTTGCCTGCCCGCGGCTCCTCCCTTGTCCCCACTACCCCCTCGTAACTCCTCCATGCCCATCCTCACCACCCCACGGCTCTACAGGCCCCTGCCTCCTCTCCACTCCCCCAGTACCTACGATTGTCCACACCCTCGGCTCGCCACTTCTCCGCATCACGACCACATCCACATCACTCCCATTACTTTCACCAGGAAAAAGAAGAGCACTAGGACAAAATTATTGAGGGTATTTTGGGAATTTGATTTCATTTTATCGATAATTTGACTGTCATACCAAACATGTCAATCAAGATTTTCAGTAACTTTACTGCAACATTACCTATGTATACCAAACACAATAAGCAACATTACTGGCAATTTAATGGTGACAATCTATCTTGAAGGCAATCCATATTACCTTCCAAGATTGCTTGGCGATGCACCAAATGCAACCTAAAAGCGATATGTATAGAAGGGTACAAGATACCAAAGTTCTATAAGAAATATTGTTGAAAAATGATTGATTTGCTATTTGGCAGCTATAGGAAAATTGTGGTCTAATTCCTTGTTCTTAAAATAGGTCACAGCTTGGGATGAGTCTAAGTAAGGTCTCTTATATGACTGCCATTTGTTAATAATGTTTTGTGTTGTGTTTGGTAGTAACTTTCTTAACATGACTAGTATACTTATACATTAACATACATCTAGTTGGAAATACAATCAGGAAAGATTTCTCGCATACATTGATTGCATGGTCCTGATTTTAGGGATTAGTTTCATTCTGACTCTAGGGTAGCTGGGTTGCATAATTCAAGTCATGAGATTTCATTGTAGGCAAGGATTATCGACTTGAAATCGGACCCCATGCTAGCTGACTGGCGGTATGAGTTGGTATGCCTCCATAACGGCCGGTACCGATATGGAAATGAGGGATGAACCGGCGAGAGAAAAGAAGAGAGAGAGGAGGGAGGGAAGGAAAGGGCGGCCGATGGAGATATTGGTGGTGGCCATCGGAGCGCCGTGGAGGTCCTCGGAAGACCATTTAGGCCTTTTGGACTCCACGGTCCTTCATGAGAGGAAATGAGAGCAGAGAGAGAGGGGTGGGAGAGAAGAGGAGGGAGGGGAAGGCGGCGGGGAGGCCGCCGTTGAAGGGCCGTCAGACGACCCAAATGCGCCGCATTGTCGTTGTGGCTTCGAAATAGGGGTGATACCCCTGTTTCGTCATGTTTTTGAAAAACACGATAAACAGTTGCCACTTGCCAGCTTCACTGTTTATCATATTTTTTAAAAAAATACGATGAAACATAGGTGTCGCCCCTGTTTCAAATCCAGATGATTGCGGGGAACATTTGGGCCCTTCGGTGGCCTCCCCGTCGCCTTCCCCTTACTCTTCTCTCCTTTCAGAGGATGCGGAGCCCCAGAGACTTCGGCGGCCTCGATGGGCCACCGTCGGCTTTCCCTCTCATTTCTTCCTTCTCTCTCTCTCTCTTCCTCTCTTTCCTTCTCCCTCGCTCTGTTTCACTGACGCTCTGAATCGAATGCTTGAACTGCACCGATTATCTGCCGGTATAGTTTGGCATGCCACGAATTGTCCGGTTGGGGGTAGTTTGGCGAACCATGATTGTGGGTGCTTATGATTGATATAAAAGACAAAAAAAAAAAACCCAATGAGATCCAGTGGTAAGATACCTAGAATGGGTTAAAGAGGGTCAATGAGATTGTAAAATCAAGTACATGTGATTTTTAAAAGAATGTTAATTCTCAAATTCTGATAAACATATAGATGTCATGCATAATTCCTCATTCATACATACATACCTGCATACATAGGTATGTATGCATGAATGTAGTAAGTTTACCAGCAGTGCTGCACATGAAATTCATTTTGGAGAATTAATAATAAAATCATGGTTATAAAATAAATCAGATTGTCACCTAGAATTTTGGATCTCTCACATGATTGATTTTTTCCCTGACCCCTCAGCAATTCCTTATTGTTATCTAAAATGGGATTGCTCGAATTTAAAATCTCACTGGTGGTTGAGTTTGTTTCATAAACATGGAGGAAGTGAGGAAAGATGTACAATTGGACTTACTTTTAGAGGAAAGTTCTCAGAGAAAAAAAAACATTATGCCCATGTCCTAGCTGTTCATATCTCCCTTATTCCCTTTTAAGATATCATTTCCAGTAAAGCTATACTTACTAAATCTTATGACATCTTGTCAGCAATTTGACAGATGGAATCTTTTCAGCATACTTCTCTCTCATTTTATAATGTAGTGGAGATGATGTTTCTTATATTTTCAATGTCTTCGTTTGATGTTTGATTAAGTGCCCTGACTATACATATGAGGTGGGCAATATGCATCTAGCTCCTCCATGAACCAATATGAGATACTGCTAACGTGGTTGGAGTCTAATGTGCTAGTTTCTATAAGGATGGATTTATCTCTATAGATGACATTTCATGATATTTTTTTGTTATTCTGTTTCGTAGATCACTTACAACATAGGTGCAAATTATCTCATGATGATATGGAATTTAGTTAGTGTGATTGATTAAGGCTCCATGGATAATGAACTGTTGTTTCTTTATTGGAATTCCAATCTTAGCCTGTTTCTGCAATTCCATGAGCTTATGATGTCAACTAGCTCACTCAAAGAGACTTTTGCAGGGTAATAAGTCATGGACATGTGTGTGATATTATTGCATTCGATAAAACTTATTGATTGTGCACCTAGTAATCTGTATCTGAATCCCTATTCCAGCTCTTATGACATCTTGTCGACAATTTGACAGAGGGAATCTTTTAGCATACTCCTCTCTCATTTATAATATAGCATAGATTATGCTTTCCTATATTTTCAGAGAAAATTCTTTTTTTTTTTTTTGTTATGTTTGATTAAGTGCCCACCGACTATACATATAAGTAACCAGTTTGGCAATATGCATATAGCATCTCCACAAACTCTTATGAAGTATATCTACAGTGGAGGACTAATGTGCTAGTTTCCTATAAGTATGGATTTATCCGAATATCACATCATATCTTTTGTTATTTGGTTCCTATATCACTTACAACATAGGTGCACATTGTCACATGATGATATGGGATTTAAATAGTGTGATTGATTAAGGGTTAATAGATAATGAACTGTTGTTTCTGTATCATAATTCCAATTTTAGCCTATTTCTGCAATTCCATGAGCTTATGGTGTCAACTAGCTTTCTTAGAATGGCTCTGGCAGGGTAGTAATTCGTGAACATGAGTGTGATGTTAGTTCACTTAATAAAGTTATTGATTGTGCACCCGGTAATCCGTATCTGAATCCCTATACCAGTCTGTTTGCATGAGTAAAAGCTGTGAAACACCATTATATCGGTGCAAAGCTGTATAGGATTTTTCCTTTGTTCCTGAAGTCCAATTTACCTGTACCTGTATCAGCTCCCTCTCTCCCTCCTTCCATCCATTCTTTCCTCATGGGGTTGAGTGAAATTCCAGCAAGTTGTTCTTAATATCATTTGAGAGCGGATAAACACTGGTACAACCGTACAAGCACTGTTTGCCGAACTGTCCCAAACCGAACGGCTCAGGACGTTCTGAGCCGTATCGATGGCAAATCAAGACAGTTCGGACAGTTAAATCGAAACACCCGATGGGGGAGAGGGAAAGAGAGGAAGGGGAGAGAGAG
>KE504642.1:661123-685623 GCA_000441515.1 Elaeis oleifera | reverse complement strand
GAAGAGAGAGAGATACAGAGGAGAGGGGGAAGAGAGGGAAGGTGGCGGAGAGGCTATTTGGTATTAGTTGTGGCTGCTGG
Source organism: Elaeis oleifera (assembly GCA_000441515.1). NCBI lineage: Eukaryota > Viridiplantae > Streptophyta > Magnoliopsida > Arecales > Arecaceae > Elaeis > Elaeis oleifera. The sequence goes on along the minus strand of KE504642.1, from coordinate 685,543 downwards.
ATGGCCCAAAATGCCTCACGGTCACTGCCTCTCTTCCCCCTCTCTATCTCTTTTTGCTTTCATTTTTCTCGCGGAAGATCGTGGAGCTCGGGAGGCCTCAACAGCCTTCTGTGGCCACAGCTGGTGTCTCCACCGGCCTCCCTTTCCCTCCTTCCCTGCCTCTCTTTCTCTCTTTTTCTTCTTCGGTTTATCCCTCATTTTCATGTCGGTTTGGATCCGGTGCAGTCTGATATGGAGATGTACCGACTTATACCACCAGCTGACTGGCATAAGGTTTGGTTTCAAGTTGGCGATCCTTGCTTAAGGCCATTATTTGCATCATGAAAACTTGATAAACATATCAAGGTTGACCTTGCATAGGCATTTAGATGGTTACTTTGGGTGCTGACAGCTCAACTGCCTTAGTCCTGGCACTTTTTAGGCCTTTAGGCAAGCAACTGCTTAAGCACCTAGGTTGGCACTTAACTGGGTGTTAGTCGTCTATGATCCACATTTGTCTTAAGGCATGCAATTTTTAACTAATTTCCTCTTTAAGAAAAATGAACTTCAAGAGAAGAAAGTTGAATCCATTTATAATGTGTTTCTTTAAATACTAATTGATGCTTGAATGTGCTACATTAGAAGCTTTAAAGTTTAAACACTTCAAATCACCTAATAGAGAAATTATTAAGTAAAACAAAGAAATTAATCAAAATTTTCATTATTACATAAAGCAAAAGTTTAAACACAGTTGCTTGCTTGAATGCCTAGTCATTCTGCATGGGCCTATGAAAATGTCAACATCTAGTGCCACCTACATGATTTGAAAACCTTGAACCATATATCTTATCATTATTGTATAATCAAGGTTGATCTTATTATTTTAGTGGACAGCATGTGAGTACTTTAGCATGATTGATATATATAATTCTAATGACACCATATGTTTATGAATGACTATCATTTAATTTGTAAAATGCCATGAAATTGATGTTAATGCATTGCATGATGTCATAGTAGATAACGAGACACTATGTACATTATTCAGCAGGCTTACATGCCTAAAATTTTTATTACATGAAACTGTTTAGCAATTTGATATATTGTTTAATTCATGAACAAATCATAACCAGACTACAAATTTGAAGTATCAAATAAGAAAAAAAATAGCAGAATCCTGTGCCCGCACATCTTTTATATATATATATGTGTGTGTGTCTGTGTGTGTGTGTACATGTGTATGCACACACACACACACCCACCCACCTTGGCAGAGCTCTTTGTGTGCCACGTATTTTAAATGTCCATCTGCCATGTGTTTTTTGGATGGCAGTTTTGTAGTTTAGAAGAAAAAGGAGGGTATTTGGTGAAGATCCATTTATGCTGCTGTTTCAATTTTCGTGATTAAATTTTTAGTGTTGTGGATGGCAGCTTTGTAGTCTGGAAGAAAGTTATTTAAAATATTTTTTGAAGATTGATATTATTTAATAATTTATTAATGCATTAATCAAAGTTTTAAATTCTATAGGATGGAGGTGTCTTGGTATCTCTATAGAACGGGATGCCCTACTATCCTGTCCCGTCCTGATAGCCATTTTGATTATGCATTCTAATAGATATCCTCCATCTTATCGCCTTCTTTTCTTCTTTTTTTGTTTTCTTTTTTTTCTTCTTTTTATTCTTTTTCTTCTACCTTCCTTTCTTTCCCTTTTATTCCTTTCTTTCATCATCTCTTTCTTTTTTTTTCCTTTTCCTTCTTCTTTCTCTTTCCTTCTTTTGCTGCTCTCCTTTCTTTCTTTCGTTTTTCTTCTTTTCTTTCTTTCACTTTTCCTTTTCGTATCTTTCATTCTTTCTTTCCTCTTTTTTTTCTTTTCCTATATGGATGAGTTTCAGAGTCCTGACCCCATTCTAGTTCCGTTTTCTCATAAGAATGGGATGGGACGGTCGGGATGCCCCCTATCCCGCAGTGATGTAAAACCTTGGCATTGATAAAATAATATTTATTACAAATTAATAAAATATTATTAATACAATAAATATTTATATATTAATAATATATATTGTTTTTTAATAACTAGGTAATTGTGAAATAATATTTTAAGTGTGGTATATTTCTAATAAAAGATGTATCCCACGCATTGCATGGGTTATATGCTAGATAGAGTGCATTCTAGTGCCATCTGTGCCTATGCTAATTGTGGGTGCTGGGTTGTTCAATGTATCAATATGACATGTGGCACATGTTATGCTGGCGTCTAGCTGGCTCTTACCATGCTATTGGCACTTAAACCGTTTCATTTTTTACAAATAAATAGACCCCTTGATATACACCATGAAATGACAAGAGGAGAGAAGAAAATATATGAGATTAAATGGGAAGTATATGTATCGATTTATTCCAAACAATCTTGTTCAGTTTGACACAACCGTTTATCAATTGCTAGTGTTGAATAAATAATGTGCATTGCATGTGCCTAATAGTAGTTATGGAACAATTACCCTTAACTGAAAGTTAGGCTGATATGTGGAAAAGACATGAAAGAATATTCATTGACTTATGATTTTTGCACCATTGATGGATCCCTTTTTCCATCTGAATCATTTAGAGGTTTTCCCTAATTGCCTCGAAGCACGTAGGATATATTCTTATGATCTTGGACCTTTAATGCCTCTCTATGTTTTTCTTAAATTGACACTTCCCATTTTCTACTTTGGGCCACAACCTTTATACCCACTTTTAGATTTGAATTTATAAGGCAAATCTATTTAGATGGAATTAGCCTTTTCTATTTGTAGTTCAGAAATCTGGAAGTAAGTTGATTAGGTAAATGCCTAGAAGATGTGAAAAATAAACCAAACGGTTCTGGAATAGAGTAAAGGATAGCTTCTGTAGAGAAATTTTTATGAATTTGGCTAGAGAGATAGATTAGAGATACATGTCATACCGAGCACCTTGTAGGTGGATAGGTGCCTTGCAAGTTTTCTGCAGATTAAAGTGGAATTCTTAGGTAGCGATTCTAAAAATGAATTTCAATATTGGAGACTGAAAGTGAAAATTAGAGAGAAATTTAACGTTATAGTTAACTTTTTATTTACAAGAATTTGATACAATATGGTAAACCACTGCATGTATTTTTGAGAGTGTTTTCACATATGTGAATATGTGTACCTTTAACATTACTCTCTTGAACATCCAACAAGAATTTCTCTTTTCTGTTTGCCCTTCATTATGTTGGCCTGGGTATCTCTCAGATAAAATTATCTTGAACTTACTGAAGTTTGTGTAAAAGAAATGATTTATCTTAGTAATGTGGCAACACTTTCACAAGACAATCATGTATATTATATTTTTTCTTCCTTGTACAGTTCTCACGAAAGGTGAGCCAGTCGCGCTGGATAATTGATGATGAGAGAATGGGTGAAGCATCCGTCGAGGTATAGCAGTACTCTTGAAACAAAGACCCTCCATCATATGTCCGTGTGAAGTTTTAGCAAACTTTTTGCTTTTACCGTGCCACTTATTTGTTTAATGACTTTCCTTTTAATAGGAGATAGTTGGGAGCAATGCTCTTCTTGTCTGTAAAGGTGACAACTACAAATTTCATGCTGCTGGCCGAGAAGATATTGATGTACAAACTTGATTGTACTATAAAAATTTGATTACTGTTTTGTTTCAATTAATTGAACAAACTTTCTACTCAGGTGAGGATGTTAGGATCTGGTCGCCCTTTCCTAGTTGAAGTTTCAAATGCACGCTACATGCCATCTATGATTGATGTTCAACTAATTGTGGAAAAGATAAACAACTCAGACAAAAAATATGTGAGTTCTTAATCTAGATGCATAAGTTCTGTTTGTTAATTATTAAATATTATGTGATGTGGAATCATAGACCAAATAAATTTTATGCTACTTCATCTGACTCCTGAACTATCCTTGTGCATGTCTCTTCACAGGTCAGAGTGAGAAACCTTAAGGTGGTCAATAGTCAAGCATGGACTCTAATGCGTGAAGGCGAGGCAGAAAACAGGTTATTTACCAATATTTGTCCGCAGAATATCCTTTTATTGAATTCATATGTTTCTTTCATCGTAAAATACATCTGATAAGAGAACAGCCTATTGTTTAGTTAAGATTTTTTGACATACAGTGATTGTGAATCCATGCAGAAGCAATATGCTGCTCTTGTATGGATTTCTCGTGCACTGACTGAGGAGGACTTGCATAACATATCATCTAGAAAGGACTTGGTAAGATCTGTTTATGTACTCTTATGGTAAAGTGGAGTCAAGTTTATCCTTGCTATAAGAATTTAAATGCTGCCATGGTTGGACCATACATTAAAATCTCTTTATTCATTAAGCTCCTTCATCCAACCTTGAAACATGGTCTTCATTAATTAGGGTTTTCTATGACTAATATCAACAACTAGAAAACTGAAGGATTGCACCTTGTTTTTGAAAACACAATAATAGAATCAACATCCTGTCTCTTTTTCCCCATTTTGCCTCCAGTTTCCTTTTGAGCTGGAAATACTCTGCTGATTAAACCAGGATCTTTAGACATCATGTTTTAAGCAGTATCAGATTCTAGACTTCTTTCTTTTTTTTAGAAAAAATTATGAAGAATTCTTACCATCATCCACATAGTAACCATGTATTACAAGGATAACCATATCTGTTTATATGTTCTGGGACCATTCCAAACTTCTTGTTAAGATTGCTGAATGCTGTTATGGATTACATTTTTCTCAAGGTTTTGTGCACTCCAGCATATTTTATGTACAGATTGGTGGCTTGAATTACCCTATTCTATGATGATGATTATATCTTGTTTAATTTGTTCTTCTACTTGGTTCATAGGATATCATACAAAGAACCCCAATAAGGGTGCTTCACCGTCGAAGCCCATTGGAGCGGAAGAAAATCATACATTGGTATGAGGAAATTCCATTATTTTATTGTGCAGTGAATTCTGTTTGTACAATTGATTGCTGAGAAAAACATGGACCAGTCCAAAGGTTTTTAGTTGCATTATGTGTTTGTCTGACTCCAATTATATTGTAGCTCTTCATTCAAACTCACCAGTAGATGATTCTTGATCCAGGATGAAGATTGAGAGAATTGCTGGTAGCTGCCAATATTTTCTATTGCATCTTTGTACCCAGGTAATATAATTTTTTAGATAAAATGGTATTTCATTTATGTGATAAATTTGTTTTTATTTGTTTAAAGATCCATGAAGCTGCCATGAATAGTTTGGACAAGGATAGGGAGTCATTCTTAATTTGTAAAAGGATGATGCTGCCATGTATATAGAAGTATATGTGTAGAAGTATTCATCATTGGCACATTAAGATATCCAACATTGTTTAATTTATTTTAGTATGACCTACAAAATATATGGAAGTTCTGCAATATCTGAAGCTGACCCAAACCCTCTGTGATACAAGAGAGGGTTCTGCTGCGAAACATAAAAGGGTTCTGAGACAGGTACTTGTTAGATCAAATGGAATGATTTTGCATATCCAGAATAATACCAATCCAGCCCATTTCATGAATAAAATGTGACCAATTAACCAACCAAAAAGCTAGTTGCAAATAACTCCTTGTTGTTGCATCAGTTAGCAGGTAGAAAGATCTGCCTTTTTGGTCAGACAGTCTAATTTCATGCAACTAGAATGCAACTCTTTGAGTTCCCATTAGTAATGGAAAGAATCATGAGAGATGAAAAGTGTAAATGTTTCTGTAGGAAGCTGCATTATTGAAGAGCCAAAATGGAACAGTCTCCCTCATGCCAATGTTTATTTAGAATTTTTGTATGTGGGCATTATTATATTTAGTGACTAAACTATAACGACATGCAACTCTAAAAAAATGGGAAGCAAAGGAAGGGAAAAGCAACAGATGGATGAGAACTTTTGGATCTGTCAAGGTCAACATGGATAGTCCCGGAAGCGATTGACTTACAAAATAGCAGCTGGATATTTATTTTCTTTTAGTATTCATGCATTCTGTTTAGTGCCTTTCTTCAGCTTCAGCCCATAGTACCAACTTATGAGCTGAGCTGTTTTTTTACGATCACTCTTATTAATGGGGGATCCAGTCCCTTGTAAACATTCTCTACACCCTTTTTTCATAAATTGTATATCTTTACTCAAACACCTTTTTTCATGTGATCATGGAGTTCTAATTCATTTATGTGAACTCTCATTGTTTTACCCAAATGCAGGCTGGAACATATATAAAAGAATTTGTGCATGGAGATCTTGGACGCACTCATCCTAGGTAACAGATAATGCAGTTTTTGATATAAATGCTTTGTATTTTGGTAATATAATATGTGCTGTATAATATGTTAACTCAAGAAAAATGTAATATAAGTAAATACTAGAATTATGTAGAGAAAGATGGGGCATTTTATGTTCATCACTGAACTATTAGCTAATACTGTGTTCTTTTCTATTCATAATTTTGTACTTTCACAATCTTTTTTTGATCTTCCCCCTAATCTGCATAATGAAAAGCATAAGGACCATTATGATCAGTCATTCCTTTATTTAGCTTTGATGTGGATTACTATAATCATTAGCATGGAAGGCGGTACTATCCTGAACCTCCTAGTTCGGGATGTACCAAACTATCTCGGGAGCGGACCAGCATGGTTCCGCCCCTTGGTTCGGGAAATCTGGGGAGGGAGGGGAGAAGAAGGATAGAGAGAAAAAGAGGGAGAGAGGCTGGGAGAGGCAGAGGGAGGGCTGGAATTGAAATCGACAGCACTAGCTGACTTTATTTTGAAGCGGAAAAATGAAAAAAAAAGTGGCCATCGACCTTTATTTCATTCAAACAGGGGAACCAGGCTCTTCCAGCCCTCCCTCTACCTCTCTTGATCTCTCTCTCACACTCTCTCCCTTGTCTCTCTCTCCCTCCCTTCCTCTCCCTTTTTCTCCCTCTCCCCCTCCTCTTCTTCAATTGGCCGTGGAACGGCATGGCATGATACCGTACCATGCTGTATTGCTAAGTGACCGGTATGGGTCCTGATGCTAGTTATTAATTGATTGAATAAAAAATAACACCAAATGGCTTTTGATACCCACCACCTTGTGCACTTGTTTAGGGAAGCAACTTTGTCTATTATTTTAGTGGTGAATCTCATTCAAGCTTTTTAGAGTGTTGAGTGATATTCGAGAACAAAGCTTATTTCATATTTTCAGGCAATACCTTACATCAACAAGGAGAGGATGAGCCTTGGCGCTATGGTAAGGTTGCTCCATTGTAACTTGGAGGTTGTGGGTTTGAAACACAGAAGCAAGCTCTCCGCATGTTGGGATAAGAATGTGTATGGCTAACCCTCTCTAGACCTTACAATGGTAGGAGTCTCGTGCATTAAGACTGTCCTTTTTACCATATTGACAAGGTCCCTGAAGACTCACATAAGAAAATGTGCCCTCATACCTCTCTTTATAGGCTGCCTCATTCTTTATGCTTTCTAAGGCTGCTGGAGACTGAAGCTTCATCAAGGATATAGGCAAGCTTGTCTTATACATCCCACCAAATTCTACGGGTAACTGCCTTTAATAACTTTCATCTTTTCACCCAAAAGTTTGTTAGGGATAACAACCATAAACTCCAAATCCTGTCACCAGCTACTTGGTTCATTCAAAATGGAGAGAAGCTTTTTTAGCTTTATCTCGTAAGAGAGAAAGGATAAAGGGAGAAGTTGGTCTCTATGGTCAGTCTTGATCATAATTCTCACAAAAAGTAGATCCAAAATTGAATTTCTGATCGAATTTTCGGTTATTTGTTACATATTTTCAATAGTAAAAGAACATAATTGTGCTCTAGAAGGATATACATCAGCCTGGGTCAACAAAGACCAACCAGAAAAGATAATGGTGGGAGGAGAACAATACTGTATAATTTTATGGATTTGACAATTTCATGCAAGTCCAAAGAGAAATAGGCATGCATCTTTGATCCCAGAGCTTCTTGGTGAATGAAAACTGCATGAAGAATAGAATAAAGACTAGCAAGGAATAAACAACTCCATGGATACTGATCCCTTATATAGTAAAGGATCGGATTGCGCACCGGATCGGTTCGGATCAGAGGCAGTGGATTTCAAAATTTTTCTACCAATCCGGCACGCAAGGAATAGATCTAAATCAGAAATGCATAAAGAAATCAGCATGCAAACATTAAGAGAAAGGGTGATCACATCACATCACCTTGCGCAGGTAGACAATCTCCGCAATCCGATGATCCTGATCTCGTTGAGATCCGCTGTTGAGCCGCGCACATGTCTGGTCTCTATGGGTATCCACTTGAATTTGATCTGGGATGCTTTCTTCAGAACTAATCCGCCTTCTCCAAGACGGACCTGAGGGCTCTTGATCAGCAATCGATCTGATCTCTGGGGCTGTTGGAACAACTCTTGCCACAGCTCTTTCTTCCTTGAGTGGGATGATGCCTGAACACCTTCAAGCACTTAGAGGATCAACCCAACACTTTTGGGCGTGGGATATGGTAGCCTACTCTAGGCGTGTGAGAGGGAATTGGAGGTGGAGGAGAGGTAGAGTTTTGGGTCTAATAATGATGAGATGCCAAACCCTTTGGAAGGGTCCTTTTATGGATACGAAACCCTAATCCTCTGCAATCAACATGGAATGGCTCCTATTTGAAATCAAATTTCAGATGGGGTGTCCCTAAGTCTCTCCACCGAATTTTCTTTGTAAGAAAACTTCAAAGAAATCAAGAGGGTGTGCGTCTCATCCAAGTGATCTCTTCTTTAGGACATGCATAACAACCCATTTAAATTCAAGTGGATCCTATCCAACAATCCGAGTTCAAATTTGAACACTTCAAATTTAATCTTCAAATTTAAATGGTAATCTCCCTAACCTCTCATCTTTATCTATATGGGGCGCACGCCTCTGGATCTCATCTAGAAGGGGCGTGCATCCCTTCTCTCTCAATAATGCATGGGAAAAAGAGGAGGGGTGCCAACACTTGGCGCCCTCCATCCTTATCCATATAGGGTGTGCGCCCCATTCAAAATTCAAGGGAGCGTGCGTCCCCTTTTACTCAAGAAGAATCGCATGGAGAAAGAAGGGGTGTGGCAACACTTGGCGCTCCTCTTTTTCGTCCCATCTAATTTTCGTCCCATCTAATTTGAAGGAAACCACCTTTCTAATTTGAATCAAATTCAATTGAATTGTTGGAGGTTAAGGGCAACCAACTATTGGTGCCAAATTAGGAGCCTAAATAGATTAGACTGAACCCTCCCTACTAGAAAACCCAATCCAGGAGAAATCTGGGTCTAATCATGTGCTAGCATGATTGTCTTAGATCCAATTGGATCAATTGAGTCCAATTAAGCAATCCTAGACCAAAGTTTTTGTTATGTGATCCTATAGGTTCAATTCTGCAAGGTAATGGGACATGTTGTGATCTCCATCAGCAACATCATCGAAACTCTTTTTGATGGATCAGAATTCTTTTCAATTCAGCCAATTAGAATTATTGATCATCGAAATAATTTCAATTGATCCCACAATCGATCAGTGACACCTACCAGTATGTAGTGGCAATCCATCAGAATTGAAAAGAATCTTTAGGTGCAGTTACTGTGTGATCCGGTTCTTCTATCGTGAGTCCCGACAGGGTTGAGGCCAAGGTTAACTCATTAAACCTCATTCCTGTCATGTGATAAAATCAATCGATTCGAGTCCGATGTAAAACCCAATAGAAACACTTTTCTATGTTTCACACTGCCATGGCCATGGGCTTTAGAACTCAATCTCATGATCTTCATAGGAATACTCTATCGAGGTTGATAGATCCCATCTTGGTGCAACTCAATTCCTACAATGAACATACTGCAGCTACCATACACCTCAAGGCTTCGTATGGCTAGGAGATCGAGTTATGATATAGTCAAACTACAACATCCTCAAGGTGAATAGCTGATGCACCTCAGGTCAGAGAATTAAACACACAACCGCAGTTATGAACATGTCACTAACGAGAAGGTAGATATTCTTGTGATTGCTCGTGATTGATCACGCTCAGTACCTTTGTTCTTAACAAGCATCTGTACTTTCGCTTTAGTGTCTCCACACCGTAGATTTAAGACTCATCTATCCGAAGGAAGCAATCATACATCAATCTTTCGGATCGATTACCGTCCTTGTGATGATCCTATGATCGGAAGCAATTTATGAGTTAACTATAATAACATATATCTCAAATTCTCAACTCTTAAGAATACACGTTATCATACCCATTAATCCAATGGACAATTCACAGACACTATTAAACACAATGTGAATGGAAATAACCCAATTTATTAATATCAAAGTCAATTTTACAAATTATGCGCTAAGAATGTTTACAAGTGTCGGTCAATCCGGCTTCAAGGGCATACATCCAACATATGGTTGATTTATGATGCATGCTTCTTCATGATGTTGATTCACAACTAACTTTGGCTATAAACAAACTGCTTATTTGCAGTGGAGTCTGGAATTTCTTTGAGAGGGGGTGGGCAATACAATCATTCATGACAATATTTTAAGCAGAATATAAATGATATAGATCTTTTGCCAATTGGTGCATTTTGTGTGAAAAAAGTTGACCTTTCTTGCATGGAAATCTGCTGATTCTATGAGCTCTCTCACATAAAAAAAGGACATTTATATCAACAAATAACAAGACTAACCTTCTCTCAAAAGAATATTTTGATTAACAGTGTTCTTATCTTGTAAGGACATTGTTTAAAATAAGTAAATAATCCAGCTTCCAGAGAACAGGAACATAATCACATGTGATTGCAAGTGTCATGATTTAGTTCATGAACTTAATATTGGTGGAATTTTGTCTAGTTAGTCTAGAGAAATAAAATATAGTTTTTTTTGAAAATAATTATTAAAGGATAAATTTTGGAACATCAAAACATGTACATAAAACCCAACCTAATCCCAAGTAATAAATAAATAGCAATTTGACAAGCACCATAAGAAAAATGATGAGAGTGAGGAGTTGCCGTTTTTTTACTTTTCAGCTTTAGTGAGGGTATCGCCATGGTGTAGAAAGAAAAAGAATGCTGCCACAAATGTATGCATCCTTTTTCTTGCTAGATTGACTTTGTTCTGAAGTTTTCTAGTAATTCTTATAAATAAAGAACATTGCTTTTAATGGGATTGCCTAATTACTGATTACCACTTATATTAGCTAGGCAACAGATTTTCTCAAAATATGGACTGTAATGGGACTGGGATTCTTCCTTGAATATGGACTTATTGTAGTCCCAACTTAGTGGGAACCATGGTTTCAAAAGAATCTAGAGAAAAAGGCAATTCTGTTCTGACTTTTAACGGATAACTCTCATCAGGGTCCTCCACATGACAGCCTGTATAACATGCACACGCATTCACAAAATAAGTTTCAGAATTCTCTGCTGATGCTTATTTATGCAGTAGTTGTCCTCAGTCCAATGCTCTTGTTGTTCATTAAAGGCCAGGTGTCAAAAGCAGCCCTTGTCCTCTCCGGTTGTTGATCTCTAAAAGGAGCTACCTACAACTCCCTGCTTTCCTATAAAAGTATATGTATTTTCTCGATATCAACTTAAAGTTCTACATTCACTGAACAATTACTGATGCAGTGCATCGAGTCACTACTTTTATTTTATTTTATTTTGAGTGTATTCTATCCTAGTTTAATTTATTGAGATCGGATGGCTAGGTTATCCTAAATCAAATCAAACCTACAACCATATCCCAACAAACCAATTCAAATACATCTTTATCTTACAACCACTCAAACAAACCTACAACCATATCTCAACAAATCAATTTAAATATATCCTTATCCTACAACCACTCAAACAAACCTACAACCATATCTCAAACCAATTCAAATATATCCTTATCCTACAACCACTCAAAATAAACCAACAACCATATCAAACCTAGTGGCATCATGTATAAATATGACATGGGAAGAAGAAAATTTTGGAAGGTTTAACCTATGGTTCTATCTTGAATCCCTCCTTTTGGGATCGTCGTCGCCTCTTCCTCGCGGACGGATCCATCTTCGGCTTCTTTCCTCCTTTGACTCTGGCTCTCTCTTCCCCATCTTGAAGCCTATCATCGCGGTGCTGCTCTCCTTTGGTGGTTGTGGATACTCTGCATCTCATGAATAGGTTGAGACTTGAACCTCTTCAACATATTTCCGCACCCAAGGTAACAGATCCACCCATAACCTTACCTCATACTGCCTCTCATTCCATCATTAAAATCTAGCCATCTGAACTCGGTTTAAGCCTGGAATGAACCTATTCCTTAGTGTTTATGTTGGAACTAGTATATGTAATTAGTCTTGGGAAGTTTGTCTCAGTCATGGAACTTTTATTATTGTTATTTAATAAATTTTGAACATATTGCTGATTTCTATTTAGTTCCAGCATTGACCTTTAAGAGTTCATTTGAATAGATCCCATAGTATTTAGATTTACAACATATTGCATTCGTTCTTTTTTTTTTCTTTTTCTTTTCTTCTTTCCTCTCCTATGCTATATTGCTATAGTAGCACGCTTCAGTACTGTGTTACAGTATCTCTTTAAATGCATCAAGTGGTATCAAAGCAAGTTTTGACCTTAGGGATTGATTTTAGCTTACATTTAGCTTTTATTAGGTTGCATCTTATTCAATCATCATTGCATATTTGCTGTTAAATTATTTCTTGTAAGCCTTTGTTTGCTATCCAGAAAATTCATAAAAAAACTCTATTGCTGTCCCGAAATTAGAACCCTCTAATTGGCATCCTTGTTTGCTGTCCACGACTTCTTAAAACCCCATCTCCCCATCACAGAGCTGTTAGTATATTAGAATGGCAAACAACCACCCCGAAAATCCTAGGGATTGGAGAGAGGCCTATGAACGACAACAAGAGTCCATTAGAAACATGCAAACCCAACTGAACCAAATACAACAAATGTTAGAGGCTTTGAATACCCAATATCAGCTCGATGGAGGGAGATTAATTGAATCAGAGAGTGACCTTGAGATAGAAGCCAATCGTCCTCTTAGGAGAAACCGTTCGAACCAACATCAAATGAACACCGCACGATGGGATCAGGGTATCAAAGTAGATGTCGGTGAGTTCGAAGGTAGGTTAGAACCTGTTGAGTTGTTGGATTGGATTGACAAGATAGAACAATTTTTGAATGGAAAGAACTACCTGATGATAAAAGAGTCAAATTTGTCACCCTTAAGTTGAAAGGCCATGCCCTAGTTTGGTGGAAGCAGGTACAAAATGATAGGATTCGAAAGGGTAAAGAGAAGATTGCCACTTGGGAACGAATGAAAGAGAAGCTTAGGAGTAAATTCCTTCCAGTCGATTACCGACAAACTTTATTCCAAAAGCTTCACAACCTTAGGCAAGGGTCTAAAATGGTGCAAGAGTATACCGAGGAATTCTATAACCTTCAGGCCCGTAATGACCTTAGAAAGGATGAAGAACAGCGGATAGCTCGCTATCTTGCTGGACTTCGCCCTCAAATTCAGGATGAATTGACTTTTTGCAATTTTCAGCGAATAGATGCCACCTATAGTCATGCATTTAAGGCCGAGTCTAAATTGAAGAGACAGATATTCCGACAGGGTAACACTAGTGGAAAGTTTTCTATAGGAACCGAATCAACCTTGAAAAATGATATCCAACTCCCTCCAAAACCTATTGGTGATACTCAAGGCAAGGGAATTTTAGGTTCCAAACCCTCAGAAACCAGTATCACTTGTTACAAGTGTAGGCAATCAGGTCATAAATCATCTGAATGCCCTTTGAGACAATTTCAGCCTAGATCCAACTTGATAGAAAATGCTAATGAGAGTGATCAAGATGAAGAAGTAGAAGTGCAAGAGGAAGACATTATTGAGGATAGTGAGATCCTAGATGAGACTGCCGAAACCACTGAACCAAATCTTGTAATCAATCGAGTCCTTATAGCACCTAAGTCTACCAAGGATGATTGGAGATGACGCAGTCTTTTTCGAACTATCTGCAATGCAGGGGGGAATTCTGCTCTATTATAATTGATAGCGGAAGTATGGAGAATTTCGTCTCTCAAGAGATGGTTGATAAGCTTCAACTCAAAAACTCAACCTTATCGGATTGTTTGGTTTAAAAATGGAGATGAGGTTTCTATCACGCGACGATGTCTAATTAAATTTTCATTGGAAAGACTTATACTGACGAGGTTTGGTGCGATGTAGCACCCATGGATGTGTGTCACCTGCTTTTAGGTAGACCTTGGCAATTTGACCGTAGCACCATACATGACGGGAAGGAAACACCTATGTAGTCACTAAGGACAATAAAAGATTAGATTGATTCCACTTAATAGTACACCCAAACTGATACCTAAGCCTGATTCAACTCTAAAATTGTCACCCAATGAGAGACAATCTATGATGATTTTTGAATAAGATCCAATTTGTCAAAACCATACCAAGGTCTCCTGTGGTTTATGCTTTAGTGGCAAAAGCAACCACCGAAGCCCCTGGAATTTCGTCGGTTGTTCAACCATTATTGGATGAGTTTTCTGACATCATGCCAGAAGAACTCCCTGATGGCCTACCCCCTTTGAGAGACATCCAGCATTGCATTGACTTGGTGCCGGAAACAAGTCTCCCACACCTAGCCCATTATAGGATGAGCCTAGCAGAAAATGAAGAATTGCGTCAGTAGGTCCTTGACTTGTTAAGAAAGGGCTACATTCGGGAGAGTATGAGTCCCATGGCTGTGCTTGCTCTCCTTACTCCAAAAAAAGATGGGACATGGTGAATGTGCGTTGATAGTCGAGCCATCAACAAGGTCACTATATAGTATAGATTTTTCATACCTAGGCTTGATGACATGTTAGATATGCTGGGAGGTGCAGAGGTATTCTCCAAAATTGATCTGAAGAGCGGGTATCATCAGATCCATATCCGACCTGGAGACGAGTGGAAAACAGTATTCAAAACTAAGGAGGGGTTATATGAATGGCTGGTTATGCCTTTCGGGTTGTCCAACGCCCCGAGCACCTTTATGCGCACCATGTATCAGGTGTTGCGGCTGTTCATTGAAAAATTTGTAGTAGTTTATTTTGACGATATTTTGATATACAGTACAAACCCTGAACTCCATTTGAACCATCTACGTAGGTGCTCCAAGTTTTGAGAGAAAAATATTTATATTTAAATATCAAGAAGTGCATCTTTTTATCCGACAGCCTCATCTTTCTAGGCTACATTGTATTTGCTGAGGAAATTAAGGTAGATCTGGCTAAGATTGACGTGATTCGAAATTGGCCAACCCGAAAATTTAACGGAGATTCGGAGCTTTCACGGACTTGCATCCTTTTACTGACGCTTCATTCGAAATTTCAGTTCTTTGATTGCCCCAATCACTGACTATCTGAAAGGAGGTAAGTTTCGCTGGACTCCTGAAGCTGAACAAAGCTTCAAAGTGGTCAAAGACAAGCTTACAAGCACACCGGTACACGCCTTACTTGATTTTAATAAGGTTCAAAGTTGATTGTGATGCCTCACATGTGGGAATAGGGGCCGTATTGTCCCAAGAAAAAATGCCCCATAGCCTTCTTCAGTGAGAAATTGAACGATGCTCGATCATGGTATTCTACATACGATGTCGAATTCTATGCGATTGTGCAGGCCTTGAAACACCGGCAATCCTATCTAATTCATCGGGAATTTGTACTTAACTCGGACCATGAAGCATTATGTTATTTGAATTCCCAAAAGAATCTTAACAAAAGACACGCCAAGTGGACTGCATTTCTGCAAGAATACATCTTCCATTTGAGACATAAAAAGGAGTTACTAATCGGGTTGCTGATGCACTTAGCCGTAGGACCCACCTCGTCGCTGCCTCCTTGCAAATTGTGGGTCTTGAGGCGATTAAGGAACAGTACAAGGACGACCCTTACTTCGGACCTATCATAGAAAATATTTGTCTTCTAGCATTGGCCAATTCTCCGATTTCTGCGTTGAGTCTGAATATCTTTTTAAGTAGTCCAAGTTATGCATTCCCGAAGGTTCACTAAGAGAGTCTTTGATTCAAGACCTACACAGTAGCAGATTAAGGGGACATTTCGGGTGGGATAAGACCTTGGGGTTAGTTCAAGAGCGCTACTATTGGCCGAATATGCAAAGAGATGTAGAGTGATTTGTACGACGCTGTAGAACCTGCCAAACCTTTAAGGGTCACTCACAAAACACAGGTTTATATACTCCTCTCCCCATTCCTTTCACCCCTTGGGAAGATATTTCTATGGACTTTATTCTTTGCCTACCCAAAATTGCACAACATGTTGACTCAATATTTGTGGTTGTTGATTGATTCACTAAAATGGCTCATTTCATTCCTTGCAAAAGACCTTTGATGCATCGCATATTGCAAACTATTTTTCAATGAAATTGTGTGTCTGTATGGCATTCCTAGGTCCATCACATCTGATAGAGATACCAAATTTATGAGTCATTTTTAGAGAACTCTAATGGCCAAAGTTGGAAGTAAATTAAATTTCAGCAGCCCATACCATCCCCAAATTGACGGACAAACTGAGGTAGTAAATCGATCTTTGGGCAATCTTTTAAGATGCTTGGCAGGTGAGAGACTGACACAAGGGGACTTAATCTTACCACAAGCTAAGTTTGCATATAATAGTTCCATCAATAGAACCACAGGAAAATCCCCATTTGAAGCCCTCTATGGCCGTCCTATACTCCACTTTCTTGATCGAGTACCCATTCTATACCCTGGTAGAGTTAGTGCAGATGCCGAAACCTACTTGAAACAGATTCAAGACATGCAACAACAAGTTCACAAAAAGCTGCAGGATTCCACAACCAAATACAAGGCAGCCGCAGACCAACACCGTCGGGATATGGATTTTAATAAGGGGAATAGTGTTCTGATCTATTTCAGGAAGGAGCAATTTCCAGCTGGAGGTTACAACAAGCTAAGCAGAAAGAAATTTGAGCTATTTAAGATCCTCAAGAAGCTGGGGAAGAACGCCTATCTCATTGACTTGCCCCCAGGATTGTCTACTCTGATTTTCAATGTGAGTGATTTGTTCCCATATCATGGTGAGTCATCCCTTTCTACCGATGTCAAAACCTTATCCTTCTACACAGCCGCAGAGATCACATCAGAAGGCATAGAAGAGATTTTGGATGTACGTGAGACATGGACACGATGGGATTCACACCGTTGGTACTTAGTACGATGGCATGGACGTCCAATTACTGATAGTAGCTGGATTTCTGAGACCGAGCTACATCGACTTCGGGAGGACCTATTCCACAGCTATATGCAGGATCTCTCGACAGGGTCGAGAATTTGCCCATCCGAGGAGAACTGATGCAATGCGTCGAGTCACTACTTTTATTTTATTTTATTTTATTTTATTTTGAGTGTGTTCTATCCTAGTTTAATTTATTGAGATCGGATGGCTAGATTATCCTAAATCAAATCAAACCTCCAACCATATCCCAACAAACCAATTCAAATACATCTTTATCCTACAACCACTCAAAACAAACCTACAACCATATCTCAACAAACCAATTTAAATATATCCTTATCCTACAACCACTCAAAACAAGCCTACAACCATATCTCAAACCAATTCAAATATATCCTTATTCTATAACCACTCAAAATAAACCAACAACCATATCAAACCTAGTGGCATCATGTATAAATATGACATGGGAAGAAGAAAAAAAGGGAGAAGAAAATTTTGGAAGGTTTAACCTATATGGTTCTATCTTGAATCCCTCCTCCTTTTGGGATCGTCATCGCCTCTTCCTCGCAGACGGATCCATCTTCGGCTTCTTTCCTTCTTTGACTCTGGCTCCCTCTTCCCCATCTTGAAGCCTATCATCGCGGTGCTGCTCTCCTTTGGTGGTTGTGGATACTCTGCATCCCGTGAATAGGTTGAGACTTGAACCTCTTCCACATATTTCCGCACTTAAGGTAACAGATCCATCCATAACCTTATCTCATGCTGCCTCTCATCCCATCATTAAAATCTAGCCATCTGAACTCAGTTTTAAGCCTGGAATGAATCTATTCCTTAGTGTTTTATGTTGGAACTAGTATATGTAATTGGTCTTGGGAAGTTTGTCTCAGTCATGGAATTTTCATCATTGTTATTTAATAAATTTTGAACATATTGCTGATTTCTATTTAGTTCCAGCATTGATCTTTAAGAGTTCATTTGAATAGATCGCATAGTATTTAGATTTACAACATATTGCATTCGTTCTTTTTTTTTTTTTTTTTCTTTCTCTCCTATGCTGCATTGCTACAGTAGCATGCTTCAGTACCGTGTTACAGTATCCCTTTAAATGCATCAATTACCAACTCAGACCATACCATCATCTGTCGTGGCTTATCATCTTAATAATCTTCTTGCAAGTTCTTTGGAGGTTCCGTCTATGCAGAAGGTGACTTTTCATTAAAAGAATAGAGACAATGATTTAGGGCAAGGCAATAATAATAATCTAAGCATACACTAGCAAGCCAAGTTTACTGGTTCAAGTTCCCTATTTTGTGATGCCGATGCAGCTGTCTTGCTACATCATTGGGTCATTTGGTTCATGCTATAGCAAATTGTGAAGTCTTTAGGCTATTCAACAAACACCCGACTCCAAGGCAGCCCTCAAATCAAATGTGGGTTATCATCAGGAACCACAAGAAAGGTCCAAGCCTCCCTAGGTTCTCAAAATCATGACTTTATAGGACCATGTTGGGTTCAATTCTGTTCAATATAATGCCTAACAATGCCATACTCAAGCCAAGCAAGCCACCGTACAACACTTCATGACACTTCGGATTTGAATCAAGTCATGAAGCAGACGGAGGTCTCCTCAAGTATGTGGCCATTTTAACTCATTTTGCATGCACATTGCCCTAGAGCAATGCACGTTGGGTATGCATCAGGCATTGGTTTGTAATCTATGCAATCAGTCTAAGCAAGAATATTTGGGGCTTAAGCCAACAGTTCCTGAGCCTTCCCCCAAATGTGCTCAATAGGTGCGTGAATCACTGATGCGAAGGAAGCTTTATCATGCAACTTGGCCTAGGAACATGACTTGACATGCATTAGTTTAAGAAGAATAAGAAAAAGAGAAAAAAGAACAAAGAGAAAGGAAGAAATGCATATGGATGTCAACTGAGATGGATACTCGAATATTTACCCTTCCTCAAACTGAACAGGGTGCTTTTAACCAAAATTAAATGGGGATGGTTTTGATTATGATTTTAAAATAAAAACCATTCTATTTGGTTTGGTGAATTATCGGACTCAAACCCGACCAAAACCGAATCTGAACATTCCTGATATGTCTTAGTATCATTTATGTTTAGCATAAACCTTAGCCCTCTATCCCATTTGATCTGGACCTCCATTGACCATGGATGGGTAAATTACTAAATGGACAAACCCTAGAGTCTAGAGAGGTGCCTTTTTCCTCCTCTGGTTTGTGTTCATGATTATTGTGTTTGTTGGATGGTTGTATTATTATTTTAGAATTATTGAGTTTGTCAGATGGTTATGTTATTATTTTAGAATTAGTTTGTTGGATGGTTGCGTTATTATTATTTTTAGACATATTTATTAGTTGAGTTGGTATGAATTAGACAACTGATGTGGGACACTGGGACTAAAAACAACCCCATGAGCTATTGCATCCTTGTTAGGCTAAGGATATTAATTGAATCAAATCCAATTACAAACACCATGATTGGCTAGTCGTCAAGTCGAAATAGGCCTGCGCCATAGTGTCCCTTGGTCCATGTTGTTTATGGACTGGGTCCACTCTATACCATTTCTAACAGCCCCTTCTAACCCAAAAAGCCTAGCTGAAAAGCATTACCAAATTTCTTGGTCTTGTATAAATATCTAAGATCTTCCCGGTATGCATCCAATGTGAGACTAAACAAGTACCTGCAAGGGTTCTCATAGAAACAAAAACACTAGAAAACAGAAAAAAGAAAGATTTTTGGTTGATATTGAGCAATATGGAGCCATATCAATATGTGCCAAGATGAAACAAGTCTATGGGCTGGAATAGGTCAATTTGTGCTAAGATGCTTGGGTCCCAGTATCTGCCCAATGCTAGGTGCTAACATTGACATTTTAAATTGTTCACATGGTGTAAGCCTTTCCTAAGCCCAACACAGCCATGGTAGCGTCCACCTAGTTAAATAGAACAGAAAGGCTAAAGGAAAGTAGAGGAATGCCTCCCTTCTTCCATATTCCTGTCTTGTTGATTCTTTTTCCCTGTTTTTGTTCCTTGCTATCTCTCTAGTCATATCCCTCTCCAAATTCTTCTCTATCTTTGGTTGTTGTGTAGTTGATTGAACAATAGACTTGAAAAAATTGCAAAAGAAAGAAGATAGAAAGCAACAACAACACAAAGAAGTGCTTCAAGCAAAATGATGAGAGGAGAAAATCGAGGACCATATAGAAACCTTGAAAAATATTTTCCTTCCTATCTTTGCTCCACCTTCGTCAAGCAAAGCTGGACTTCTATGCTATTCATGGCATAGATTTTCAACATTCATGATTCTTGAATTTAGAACAAGAAACATGTTATTTAGTTGAATTTTAGAAACTAAAATAAAGTAAATCCTTTCATTTGATAGAATGACGAACTTTGCATTGTGCATCATGATGTGAAATAATCATTAGAATCAGCCCTCATGATGGATTTTCCTTCTTGAAAAGCAGATCTAAGTATGGAGTTATAAAAGAGGAAATGACAAGAAAGTTAAGAAATGTAGGAAATACAATGGATTTGTTCCAAACCTAAACCCTGTTTCCATTCAAAAATCAACATGAAAATACAAAACAAATTCAAATAAGCCATGAAATACAACAAAATTTACATCCCATCAATCCTCAGTAAAAACATCTGAAGCTTCATAAAAAGCACCCAGAATACCACCCTAATAAGTGATTCAACCTTTGTGCAACTTGTGTTAATTACTATGAGTCATATGATTCAAATCACCCTATTTGTCCTAAGCATATCCAACAAAGCACCCTAAAGTAAATCCAGTACTAATTGTTATGAGTTTGTGTCAAAATATCCTATTTTGGTCGCCTAGGCAACTCCAAAAGGGCAACCTAAAAGTAAATTGGAATGTACAAGAAATCAAATAGACCCTAATTTTGCATTTATGTATTGTACTTAAATTTGTCCTCTGTTGCACAAGTCTCGTGAAATATCTTATTGATATGCTCCAATATGCTATTCTACTGTATGAATGTCATGAATATATGGTGGATATCGGCTCCATCATGTCTTGTGGCAAGATACCTGATAAAAAATATTGCACATTTTACTCTGTGATGTCATCTGTTCAGCAAAGCAATGGGAATCTGTCACTTGATCTCTTCATTCTCAGATCTCAATCAATTGTCATGTTGCATATTGATGGATTCTCCAATGATTTGGCCATCATATGGATGAGGTGCATCATGCTCAAAACAGAATTGACAACATTCTCCTAACAATTAGATCTGGCACTGTGTTACTCTCACAAACTAGAGTTGCCTACGTCTTGCAAAGACATCCTCTCGTGAAGCCAGTTTCTGCAATTTTAACAGATATGTTAGGGTTAAGCTTTGGCTTTTCTAGTACAGTCCTGGCAATATGTGAATGGAAGATATGGTCTACAGATATTTATGGTTCTTCAGAATGAATCTTGGAAAGTGTATCCAGAAATGTTTCTTTCAAGCTAGGCGTGAATGGGTAACTAAGTCTACATATAAAGAACACTAAACAACAACCTACTGCTACCAATTGTGAAAATTCAAAGAATGCTGCTTGTGAAACCTTGTGATTGTGGTAGCAGACTGTGGCATTTGCTTGATTCTGTAGATTTCCAGTCAGTCTGAGCATGCATAGATCTGCCAAAATTGCAGATTTACATGCATTTGTTTAGTTTAGAGATAGGAAAATATTTCAAGGTGCACCCATTATGTGCACATGAAAAGGTCACTTGACGTGCAAGTTCTGATTTGGCAATTCAATAATTGACCAACCCTCATGGATCGTGACAAATCCATAAATCACACCAATCCCGTTATGCCGCATGGCAAGAAACTGTTCATATATACCTGATGGGAACCCTGTGGCATTCCTCATAGAATATATTCTTTTTCTTGTGAATGGACAGTTCAATTGTTGACATATGATTTATCATCTTGTTTAAATATGATACAGCAAGCTATGAGTTGAAAGGAAGGTTGAAAATGGACTCTTGAAGAGGTTGGATTATTCTGTGTCATCATTATCATCTAATGAGTCTCTATAAAATGACAATGTTGAAGTGGTTAAAATTTTTTCTTGTCTTTTTTTTTAAAGAATGATTATCATAAATATTGCAATTTAGTTGCTTATTTATTGTTGTATAGCATATTATTGTTTTGTTTTTGTAGTATTGGTGCCATCTTAGGCTGTAGAGCAGAGATCCTGCAGCTTGATGTCACAGATGTGAAGATGGACTTTTTCGACTGAGTGGCTGATACTGCTGCTAAAGTCTGATTGTCTGGGATCCATCCTATCAGGTTCTCGACTATTCCTCCATGGATATTCAGTTAGCCTTTCTTGCCGTGCTTGTGATTGCAAGCCCACTTATGACGCCAGATGGAGGGAGGTGGAGTGAGAAGGAATCACCAGGTTATTTGAACCGATATGTAGTATTTGCATGCACTGATGATGGTACTGTTTGGGCAGTTCTAACTTTTGAACTCATTGACATGAGAACGATCACAATGCATATCTCTATTGTTCCTTTGATGTTTATGTTCTGTTCCCTTTCTGTCACTCAGAGAATGTAAAATGGTGCAAATTTTGGAAGATATTTGTAATGATAGTATAGGTCGAAGATGGCCTCCGAAGATTTTCAGTGCTTTACAGATAGTGAGATATGCAATGCAATATGATGCATTGTGTCTCTCATGCCTACAGGCCATGCATTGCTTGGTTAGCAGGTGTTGGTTCAGTTACATTACCATTTACCACCCTCGCTAGCGAGATAGCTCCTTTCTCAGCATGAGCAATTCCTGTCTCTCATTAGCTAATCTATAGAACATATGTGCAAGTCCACTCATTGCCTCACTAGAAACAGGAAACTCAAAGAACAATATGAAAATTGTCACCGTTCAATGGTCCTGTCATTTTGACTAATAATCTGGTATCCATTTTTGACAATGTTCAAGTCAAACTAGATATATAATCTGTCATTCCCCTTCCTTTTGTTCCCCTTTTATTGGAATAGTTAGCACCCATTTACATTGACCGGCATATCTTCTCCCTCCATGTAATTACGGTTGTATAACAGAGATTTTATAAATTTTGAATATCAATTGAAAAATCTTAAGATAAGTTTGCTCTATAATTTGGACCAACTAATTTCGTAAAATTATTGTATGTGTTGGATGATATTTAGATGAATTTTTAATATATGTAACATAAATTGTACATTTTTTCCTTTTTTTTACACCAGTATGAAATGGTCTGAGGAGATGGCACTTTTAGGTTTCTTTATAAAATCCAGTGGCTGAAATCATTCAGTCTAAATTAGTTGGTATGTTTGCTTTTTTTAAAAAAATATAAAAAATAAGCCGATTGATATCTAATTATTTATAATATTATTTTCAAAAAATCGAAGAAAATTATGAACTAGATTAACACGTGCCAATGAAACTTTAACCATTTTTAAATTGTTTGCATAAAAAAATAGCAAAGATTTTTGTTCGGGAAAAAAAAAAGTGAAATAAAAGTAAAAGAACGGCAGCGTTCTTATGCAACTGTTATTGTGAACATTAATCTCTTTCTGATATTTCACTAATCCGTAGAAAACAACAACAACGCCCAAACCAAAAGCCAGCCAGCATCAAGCCATCAACGTTAGAGAGGGGAAGGATAATGGTGGGGGTTTATTGCTCAGCTGGAGGCGTCCCTCCCGCGACCAACAAAAGCCTGCATCGCCCAAGCCGGAGGCTTCAACTACGACCCCGTTTCCACGCCGCTTCTTCTTCTCCTCCTTCCCAAAACGGAAAAAGGAAGTAGAAGAAGCCCTCTCCAAGAATGGCTTCTTCATCAATCGTGCTCGCGTCCTGCTCGGCTCCGGCCCCCTCACCTTCCGCTTCGCCAAATCTGCCCTCCTCTCTTGGACGTATGATAGCTATCACAATCATCCCATCTCTCTTTCTCTTTTTCGAACATAAATTGATGTGGTGGGTGGGTGGGCTCCGGCCCCTCACCTTCCGCCTCGCCAAATCTGCCCTCCTCTCTTGGACGTATGATAGCTATCACAATCATCCCATCTCTCTTCTCTTTTTCGAACCTGCTGT
>KE504642.1:616224-636799 GCA_000441515.1 Elaeis oleifera | reverse complement strand
TCTCCGACGCCGGCGGATTTTTGCAGCAACAGCTAGCATAAACAAAAGCAATGTATCTCAGTTTATTATTCATCAATGAAAGAAAAGGAGACCTAGACCCTACTTTCGCTATATTTTCCACCTTTTTCTATAATTTTTTTTAGAGATTTGAGTTGAGCAGTTTGAAAGAATCACCTTCCCTCTCCAACCAAATCACCTTCCCTTTTTTCCTCAATATTCCTATGCAAGCTAGGGTTTGGAGACTCTATAGGCGAGCAAGGTGGATGCTTGTGGCAATTCAACAAGGGTTAAAAGTACAGAAATCATGCCTCAACCAAACTCCACCATGCATTGTCAAAAGTCTATTACTTAAGAAAAACTCTTGCATGCATAACTCATCCCTAAGCCTAAAATTTATTTTTTTGGATCCCGTCCCATGTTCACTAGGTGGCTGGTTGCAAAAATCCAACTTCCTAGTTATAATGTCATTTAAGATCATATAAATACTATTATCACCTATTATAAGATCTTAAGCAACTCATTTTTGCTTATTGTTGTCCCTCCTTCCTAATACCCAAACTCCTAATCCTCACATGATGAGGAGCTAAAATTGAGCTGAAATCGTAGAAATATAGTGAATCTGAAAAAATATGCAAGGCTCAAGTATTCCAATGACAGATATCATTTAATAATTTCCATAACACGTGCAAAGAAAAGGGCATCAGATGTTTGTTTAGTTGAATATCAACTATAGAATCGTGTGCATTAATATCTCATCTTCTTTTGATAAGTAAAAATAAACAAAGAAACAATAGAGTAATGTCAGAAAATTTGAGTGAACTATAAATTAATGAAGGTTATAGAAAATGTTATATTTCAACATTCAACTTTTCATACAGCCACTCAGTATCCAAACTATCTTTTGCTAGTCATACTTCATCCTTTGTATTCACCCTATATACTGCACAATTAGCATTTTTTGCATTTCCAAAATGATCCCAATCCTGGTAAGAATCCAAGACCACCTTTTAGATACATCTGCTGCTTTATGACCTATATCACCTTAATTCCAACATTAAATCTACAAATTGCATCCACAAGCTTTTCCTTCCATAACTCAAAACTGCGATGCTGTTCTAAAAGTGATACTAAATGTCTTCATAAATTACCCAATGATACTAGAATTTACATGTTGTCGTCACCCTTCCAAATGAAGGCTATATAGGTCTTCAACCAAATTCCATTTTTCCCAGCTTTTGCATAAATCGGACACCATGGAGAATTCTTTTCCAATAAGGCTTGAAGTTTCACCTAAAACACATTTGTTTTGTATAGTAAGCTATCTAAAGCTGCATGGCTGCTATATTCAGTTATATCAGTGATGGTATTACTGAAACTGAGAGCCAAATCAAAATTTAAAACTGAAAGACCATTTTCCGACCCTTTCATCTGTAACTGACTAAACTGATTGTGGATGCTAATGTAAATATTAGGGTGTCGACATTAAACTCTTTTTTATTGCTTTAAATGTATTTGGGCAATTAGTGTCATGGTTCACCTTCTTTGTTTGGAGTTAAAAGAGGGTAAAACAAATTCAAAGTTTATAGATCCAACCTCCAAGAGATGATTTAGACTGCATTTAGAATTTTCAGACTTTTCAAGATTTTAGAAAACTAGAAACTCTTGCATTTGATAAGAAACAATGTTAGAATCAAGATTTGCCGTCTCGGTATTGGACTCCATACCGCTGAAATCCCACTATGGTGTGGGTGCATAATACGGTACAGTATGGCTTTGTCAATATGGGGTGGTATGATACAGTATACCCCGTACTACCCGATATGGAGTGGTACGACGAATGCTGATTGGAATAATACACACACACACCCCCAGCCCCTTTCAATGGATTCTATATGAGAAAGAGTTAATATTTATTCCGTTCCATTAAGAATAATGGAACAATTCTATTTATAAGAACAAAGAGAAGCAGATCTATTCTATACCCAATAAGTACCAATATGCAATGGGAGAATTGATCCTATTTTATGGAAATGAATGCACAAATACTTGTTTGTCATTCGAACGATCAATTGCTCTGTTTGTTAAAATTTTCTTTATTCATTCTGTCTTGCTCTATAAACCTTCCAATATATGTGTGTGTGTGTGTATTATACATATACATATAATATGTTGTGGATTCTTGGAAGTTCTTTCAAGGAAGGAGAACACCAAAGCTTGTGGTGTGGATAAAACCCTCAAAGCACTAATTTGCAAGATCTGAGCTTTGTTATCGGTAATTGTACTTAAATCAAAAAAGATCTTGGGTCCTCAATGTATGTTAATCGAAATATATTGTACTCTAAAATGATGCAAAACCAAAACCATAACAATAACCATAACCATAATATCAATTGTGCCCCTACTTTATGGGGTTTGCTTTATGACCATCATGGAGGGATTATGAATCCCATCCATGTTTCTAAACAAGATCGAAGCCATCTGCGAAAATTTGCAAGGATTCATAATTTAAGTCAAAGTATTGCATATGAAACCTCATCGGCCGGTTCTTCTTATTGTATTACTATTATAAACAGGATTTTGTTTGTTTAAGCCTTATAAAATACAAAACATGCACTTGTGTGCACCTTTAGATGCTAAATGTAATAGGTGACTGCCGATAGGTTTAATTAATTTTTTCCATAGGTATGACAGCAATTCTCATCCTTAAATGTATATAACAATACATGTATACATGCTTTGAAGGTGTAAATGCATATATTTATTCAAAATGCTGTAATCATCAAAATGTATAAACTTAAGCATGTGTGTAGACAGGTTAGAAACCTGCAATTGAAATTGCAACTTCTCATACCATTTTCTCTAAAGCATACCTGGTTGAGGGGATTGTCTGGGGATTTCTTCCATAGCTTCCATATCATATCCTTGTACTGGTTGAGGGTTAGACCTGGTTTTTCTTCCTTCAGTTTGGGAAGCTCCGCTTCTTCAAAAGCCTACACGTACAACCAACAAATTTGTTGAAAACCAATTAAATATTTATTCTACAATTATCCAACCATCTTGTTCTCCCCAATAATACATATGACCCACCACCATAAAACTTACACTTAAGCATCATAAAATTTCATCCTGGACTGATTTTTACAGACTAAAGCTTGAATTGTCAAATTAACAGAGCAGCTTAAAACCAATACTAATAGCCAGCATCTAGCATCTAATACAATTAAATTAACTACCCAAGATATGCACTTCCAAACATGATGAAAATCAATCTGGGCAATGTGGAACAATGTTCATGCAAGAAGCAATAAAGTATAAATCAAAAGATAAACTCAAATTAACTGCTCCATGTAAACACAACTGCAGAAGCAAAAGAGGCAAGAATGATAAGTAAACAAGGCAGATAATGAATCATCCCACAAAGAAATTTGAAAATAAGTTATATCAAAGAGCCAATTAGATTCCTAGATGATGCAACTGCAGAAGCTAAAAATATTAAAATGACAATACAAGTGAGAAGGATAATGAATAATTCAATAAAGAAAGATAAACTATATGAAAGAGAAAATCAGGTTCTAGAAAGCCAAAATGACAAGATTTGCAACATCTCAGAACATCAAAAACCAACTCCGATAAAAGAGATATATAATTCGAGAAAGAAATTATGAAGAAAGAAAAAAAAATCCAAAACTCATACTTTCAAAGGTTAGGTTTATTAGTATAGTAACTCAAAGATTATTAAGAATTATTTAGAAGCGCACAAGAAGCATCCATAATAGCCACCATGGTTAATACAAATACTGAAGAATGACAAAGATTCAGAATCCAACATGTTAGGTAAACTCATCAAAGTAAAAGCAAAATATAGAACAAAGATTGAATAGTATTTTAGAGATATTTAACAGGAATTTAATAACATGTCTCTTTAGGTACTTAAACATGTTATGACAGGGGAAAAGAAATATCAATCATTGATCACCAACTTAGAAATAAGTAGCCAAGGACAATGGCACAGAAATTCTGAACTGTAAACTAAAAGGGATCATGTGAACAAGATTAATGCCTACTGAGATAAAAGAATCTAATCAGAAATACTATAGTTATTAGAGGTGCATCCACTCCATTCACATCAATTTTGTTCAACTCTCATTATTAATAACTAAATTGAGTGAGATTTATACAAATTATTCTAAGTGCTGACCATGCCGACAAGGCATTGGCACTGGTCACACGTGTGCTGCAATGCCCTGCATAATTGGGACGGAAATTTCCATGGTAAGATTATCTGCATCGTCACCATATGTGAATGATCCAATGGAAAGACTTTATATACCATTCTAGGAAGAAATTTTGAATCTCCAGAAGCAACTAGAGGGTTTTCGATCCATTCAGGAGTTCAAAATCGCCAGTTTCCTTGAAAGGAATCACCTTTCATATACTATTATCCCTAGAAATCTCAATTCTTAAACATAATAATAGCAATAATTATAACAACTAATATACAAAAAGAAAGAAAAGAAGAAGGAAGGAAGAAAAGCAATCATCATCATCATACCTTGAAGGAGGCCTTGAGTCTTCTCTCGGGGTGGCAATCCGGGGGCAGCTGGGGCTCGGCGACGGCCATGCGGGCGATGGCGTCCTCGACGGAGTGGGCCTCGATGACGGAGTCATCGCGGTTGGTGTTGGCGACGAGGACCATGCGCTCGTACTCCTCCTCCTCGGCGGTGCGGCTCTGGCGCTTCTTGGCGGCCTCGGCGTTGCGGAGCATGCGCTGGCGCTCTTCCTCCCGGCGGCGCTCGAGCTCGGCCTCGGTGACCTTGGGGACGGCGGGGATGGACACGCGGCTGACCTTGCGGTCGGGCTTGCGGCCGGCTTTCTCCAATTCTTGCTGCTCGACCTCAGCAAGCTTGCGGTTCTCGGCCTTGCGGGCAGCGGCCTCGGCGCGCTTCTCGGCCTCTTCCTCGCGCTTCTTGGCGCCGCGGGACTTGGAGCCCTCGGCCGCGCGCCAGTACTCCTCCTCCTTCTCGCGGCCGCGCGCTCCTTGCGGTCCGCCTCCACCGCGCCGCGCCGCGTGCGGGCCGCCTCCGCCTTCGAGTTCACGCCCATCTTCTTCGGCATCTTAGCCCTCGTCTTCCTTCTTCTTCTTCTTCGGTGGATTAATTGATTGATGTGGAGGAGAGGAGGCCTGGGAATTGGAATTTACGTAAAGGACGACGCTGGATCCTTCTCTCGCGCTAGGGTTTCTCTATCCGTACTCGTCAGGTGACTGATGGGATGAGTTCTGGCTACGGATCCCACGCGAATAAAGCTCACCTCTCGCGGAGAGATAATATCCGGCACTAAAGCTGGAAATGGGCTCGGTCCGGCCCGACTGCAAATCGAGCTTCGAACTAGACTCGGACAAAACAAAGTAGATTTGGATTAAGATATAAAGCCTACTTCATTTTTGAACTGGATCGGGATCTATTATTGATCTGGTCAGAATCTGGGCCCGATTCAAGTCCCATTCTAGCCCGACATTCAGACTCGAGCCCATTTAAATCCAGTGAGAGTGATTTCTGATGTAAGGCTTGACGGATTGGTGTTAGATAATAAAAGTTGTCGATACTTTGTTTCTCTCAGATTTCTGAACTCATCGACTACCCCACATCTACCTCGTAGTCAAATCCTTGCCTCATCTACGTAGCAAGCTTGAATTGTTTGTATCTGATACATCGAGCCAATGCGTGGCGACATAAAGGTTATGGCAATATTAAATTGAGTTCTAAAATATCTCTTATTGTTGTGAAGTTCAAAATCTCAAATGAAAAATTAGATGACGTCATACTGGAGTGGTTGTAGCGATCTGATCCGAATCTTCTAAAAAAAACTTGTAAAACAAATCAAAAATCGATAGAGATCTCTCGATCTTTGATCCTCCAATGCTCAAATCAGTTTGAGTCTCGAGAACAGAAGATGGAAAAATAGAATAGAGAGCATGAGGATTTATATGGAGCTGGAGAATTTGTGACTTTGTAGGAGTTAGAGTCCCAACGGTGGAGTCTCTCTCTAGTTTGAGCTCTAATTTGAGCTGGAGACTTAGAAGTCAGAACTTATTTGGAGGATCCGTTGGTCCTCTATTTATAGAGAGGTTGATGAGGCCTTTAGAAGAGTTTGTTAGGCCATTAGAGAAGTTTGTTAGGCCGTTGAGGGCCAGCAATAGGTGAGCTAGAGCATAGCTGTATGTATTAGCTGAAAATGAGGTCATACTTAGCCGTATGTGCCAGTCGGGGATAAGTTGTAGCACAGCTGTACGAGAGATCGTGGCTAGTTGTAGCTTAGTTGTAGAGATCATGGTAGACTTTAACAAAATGACTGTGGCCGTCAATGTAATAGTTCGCCTCGATAAAATATCGGGATGAAATCAAGTATCATATAAGATCCTGAACGTCTTGGATATATGTAATACTATGCTTCAAGTCGGTATTTATATGAGCAAGAGCCAATTCAAGTAGCTCAGGTCAGTGTTTATATGAGCTGAAATGAGTCAGATTAATATTCAGCCACCAAATCAGGTTGGCATTCAACTTCCAATTCAGATCGGCTTTATATGAACTTAGCCTCCAATTTAGGTTGGTTTCCTTATGAACTCAGTCTCTAATTCAGGTTGGCTTCCTTATAAGCTCAGTCTCTTATTCAAATCGGTTTTATATGAACTCAGCCTCTAATTCAGGTCGGCTTTATATGAACTCAGCATCCAATTCAAGTCGGCTTTCTTCTGAGTTAAGGTGGAATAACCTCCACAACACTTGCCCTCCACTTCTGAGCCCCAAAAATTTATTTTGGACAAAAAAAATAGCCCAATGAATAAGTTTTTAGCTTACTCGAGGTGGTGAGTTTGAACCATTTGATTTTTCAAGTGAACTACTCGTAATCTTGAGTAAATCAGAAGATATCCTCGATCCAGAGATCGATATTTAATAGAACTTCAAAATAACCTCGATCCGGAGATCGATAATAGAATTCTAAAATAACTTCGATCCAGAGATCAATAATAGAATTTCAAGATAACTTTGATTCGGAGATCTGCATTTGATAGAATATCAAAATAACTTTGACCTTGAGGTCGGTATCTATAGAGTTAAAGATAATATCGATTCGTAAATTGATATTTAGGAGATCTTAGCTCCGTTTGTACCTCTCGGGGCTCTACCAATCTGAAGATTGAATTTGAAAAGATTTTATCTCCATTTGGACCTCTCGGAGCTTTACTAATTCAGAGATTGAATTTGAAGAGATCTTATCTTCATTTGGGCCTCTCGAGGTTTTACCAATTTAGAGATTGAATTTGAAGAGTTATCTTCATTTGGGCCTCTCGGGGTTTTACCGATTCAGAGATCGAATTTAGAAAGATCTTATCTCTATTTTGACTCTTCGGGGCTCTACCAATCCAGAGATTGAATTTTTGATGATCTCGACCTTTTGATGAGGTCGGCCTTTATCTTTCTAATGAGATCAGCTTTTTGGTGAGCTAGGCTTTCTAATAAATCTCTATTGACCTTTCTGTTGAGGTCGGCTTTTTGACGTGCTAGACTTTCTGATCAGCCTCTGTTGATCTTTTTGTTAAGATCGGTATTTTCATGAGCTCAGCCTTTACCCTTCTAATGAAGTCGGCTTTTTAATGAGCTAGACTTCATGATGAGCCTCTATTTTCTCAACTTAGTCTTTGTCTTATCTTTGGGTTTAACATTTATCATGGCTTTGTTTAATTTATGCTTCGGCTCATGTGCTCGAGAATCTGTGGTCCTGCAAAAAAGAAGTAAAATAATAGATAGGGCTTGGGAGTCTATTACAATGAAGGACATGCATTCTATTTGAGAGCCTTTGGATTCTATTGACTCCTTATTCTTTACCTCAACTAGAGCTTATTTTTGCTTTATGTTGGCCTGGCTTTGACTTCGATTCAGCCATGATTTTGATTCTTACTTGGCTATATTTTCTCCTTTGATCCTATAAGAAGAAAAAAGAAAAATAACAGGTAAAAGCTAAGGAGTCTTTTACCATAGGTTCTTGTTTGAGAACTCACTAGTTCTGCTTTACTCGTTGTTTGGCTCAGGCTTGATCTATGCTTTGAATCATTTTGATTTTGAGTGGAGATCAGGTTCTCTCCTTTCTCTTTCTTTTTTTTTGATCAATCTTTATCTGGACTTTGAAGACACCTACAGGTCTCCTTGGCGTTGTCCGGGGTTGAATGCATATGAAGACCTTTTGTGTCAGGTCAGTGGACTACTGTCCAAGAATTTTCTTATTTTTTAATCCGGAGTCATTCCTTCCGGCACTTTCCATAATAAACACTTGGAACTATGTATTGTCTTGTCAGTCTTTCCAATACCTCTTGCAATTGTGGCCTGTGGGGATCGAGTTAATCCAGCTCTATGACAAGAGGCTCCATTCCAATCCTCTTGAACGACCTCATCTCCATCAAATATGAGCACCAAGTTTTAGGAGTAGATAATGACAGGGTTTCTTGAGATCATCTTCTTGACGAACTTCTCCAGCCCTGAACCAAAAGAAGCAGAGGTCATGGATCGGACGGTGAAGACTCCACCTATTGCTCCGTCAGTGCGGCGGCGGAAGACGGTGGAGCACAGGGAAGGACAGAGAGGAGAAAGAGGTGAGCGGCGAGAGATGATGGTGCCACACGTTCTTAAAGGCCAGGGAGAAAGCCACGTTCATTCGCATCAGATAACATCTCTCTGCCATTGATCCTCTCCAAGCCAAAGCCTTCCCCTGCAGTCATTGATGGTGACATTTCACTTCGGTAAATTCCCGACAAGGGTCTGGGGGTGCAGTATACAAAAGGCCGATCTGAGAGGGTTTGGTGATGGGAGATCATCGATCGAGTTATGCCAGTGTTGGAAAGTCACCAATTGGGTTGGTTGAGTTTTTCATCGGGAAGTACACAGGAGCAGAGCCACTGACGCACAAAGCTTTGAGGCCGGGGGATTACTGAGCTAGCAGTGCTTGGTCATGGGAATCCACACAGGTGCATAGGAGCCCAGAGAATGCTGATCTGATTGGGTGTGAGGGAGTTTTGAGGCCAAAAAATTACCGACTTGGGTGGTTTGGCACCAGATTGCACATTGAACGCGGACGACGTTGGGAAGGCCAGTCTGGAGGTGCTTGGCTCTGGGGTGCTGTTGATCTGGAAGAGTTGACGTCAGGAGGCCACTGAGCCATCAGAGTTAGGCACCAGTAGGTGCACAGGAGCGTACGTGGATGTGGAGGAGAGATCTAGAGACCCAGGGGCCATCGATTCGGTGGAGTGCACCGTCCGGATGCCTTCAATCCGAAGGAATCAGCACCAGGAGATGCATGGGTATGGAGAAGTTGCCTGATCGGGTGGCACTTGGATGCTGGGAGGCCCACGGACATCGGGAGGTCGCTGATTGGGTGGCACTTGGACGTCGGGAAGCTCATAGACGTCGGAATCTTCACAAGCATCGAGAGGCTCAAGGATGCCGGGATCTTCACAGGCATCGAGAGGTCCTGGGGGTTGGGAACCGACTCTCCTCTGCTCTCCACCTTTTCATCTTTTCTTTCTTGCGGTTCTTTCTTTTTCTTTTTGTTTCTTTTTTTCTTTTGTTTATGTCACTTGTAAGGTGACTTTGGCCATATCCGAGGTCAGGCACAGGAGGATTTTCTCCTCTCTTTTCCTTTCCTCATTTGATTTTTGCTTTGGCTCATGAACTTATTGACCTGCAAGAAAAAGAAAAACCAGAATAATAGATGGGATTATCACCACAGAGGTCCTAAGTTCTGTTTGAGGGCTTTGGAAAAAAAGGAGGCCAAAAATGATATTCTTAACCCTTGTCATGTTCTCAAGCACCGGGGCCGACCTTTTAGTTTTTTGAATTGGTGAGTGCTGTTACTTCATAGTATGTGGGGCCATCTCCATTAATTCTATGAGTTGACAACTTAAGACTTTAAGGATGGCACAGTGAAGCGATGTGACCTGATAAGGCTACACAAAGGAATCTGACATCCTGTAGATAAGAATTGAGATATTAAAAAAAAATTTACTAAAGATTTATTTTCGGAGAAGAACTTTAATTTGCCCCCAATCTCCATTAAAATAGAGGTGAAACTATTTCCGACGCATCTCCAAAAGACGGTGAAGACGGAGAAGTTTTATACTCTCTAATTCATCATTTTTCTAAAAAGTTTTTGGACAGACTTTCCTTTTAGTGCCAATCTATTATTGTGAGGCTTAAAATCTCAGGTAGAGAGATTGGATGATGCCATGCTGGAGTGGCTGCAGTGATTCGAGTCTCCTTAAAAAAAATTTTGTAAAATAAGTCAAAAATCAATAGAGATCCTCCAATCTTTGATCCTTCGATGCTTAAGTCAGTTTGAACCTCAAGAATAAGAGGTGGAAAGAGTAGAATAGAGAGCATAAGGATTTATATGGAGCTAGAGAGTTTGTAACTTTATGGGATCTTGAGTCCCAGTGGTGGAGTCTCTCTCTAGTTTGGGCTCTAGTTTGAGCTTGGAACTTGAAAGTTAGAATTTACTTGGAGATCCCTTGGCCCTCTATTTATAGAGGGGCTGATGAGACTTTTAGAAGAGTTTGTTAGGCTATTAGAAGAATTTGTTAGGCTGATGGAGGACAGCTGTAGGTAAGCTAGAGCATAACTATATGTATTAGTTGAAAATGAGATCATACTTAGCTATATGTGTCAGTTGGGGATGAGTTATAGCACAGCTGTACGTGAGATCGTGACCAGTTGTAGCTTAGTTGTAGAGATTATGACGGGCTTTAACAGTATGACTATGGCCGTCAATATAATAATTCACCTTGATAAAATATCAGGATGAAATTAAATATCATATGAGACCCTGAATGTCTCGGATATATGTAATAGTCTGCTTCAAATCGATATTTATATGAGTAGAAGTTAATTCAGGTAGCTTAGGTTGGTGTTTATATGGGCTGAAATGAGTCAGATTAGCATTCAGACTCCAATTCAGGTTGGCATTTAGCTTCCAATTCAAGTAGGCTTTATATGAACTCAGTCTCCAATTTAGATCGATTTTCTTATGAACTCAACCTCTGGTTCAGGTCGGCTTCCTTATGAGCTCAGCCTCTTGTTGAGATCAGCTTTATATGAACTCAACCTCCAATTTAGATCGACTTTCTTCTGAGCTGAGGTGGGATAACCCCCACAATATCTCTCATATGGTTTTGTCAATTCTCCCTTCCAGAATGCTTAATGTGTGTTAATAGATAATAATATTTTCAAAAAATAACCAAATAAGTAAGAAATAATTGCTGTGGGATCGCTGTATTGGTTTGCGGGTAATCTTTATCATATATAAAATGGTAGTTCAAGCATTACGAAGGTCTCGTCACTTCTTGATTTCTTCCATTTCCATTATCTTCATCATCACAGTACTCCAACCCTTATTCATCAGAATAGGCAAGTATGAATCGATTTTCTTGTTATCCTTACGTATGGAACCATTTGCATTATACCTGTTCTTGGACAACAGTTTTCTACTAAGTGCCTCTAGCTGGACCTCGCTCCCAGCCTCTCCTCGTATTCGAAATCAGATCCTAGGGCATCACGGTGCTCCTGGCCAATGACCATGTGAAGGGCCTTTAGGTTCGCTGAGGCGACGCTTGGGTTTCACCGTTTAATCGATTTTCGATGTCTTTATCATCAACATCAGTGATCAAATTCAGGTAAACTATTATCGCTTCTCCTCCACTCTATGCTCATCCTCCCTCCTCTTCTCAGCAACCTCCCACTGCTTTGTCCTTTCATCTTCACGGCTGTCCTCCTCGCCACTCTAACTACGAGACCGATCTATGTTGCTGCGACATGGTAGAGGAGACAGAGAAGGAGAGGAGAGGGCTAGCGATTGGAGAGAATCGGGGATTGAGATCTAAAAGAGAGAGAGGGAGCTCTAGAAGTTGAGAGAGAGGAAGGAGAGAAAACAGAGGGAGGGGTTCAGACCGGATCTTGGGCTCGAGCTTGGGCTCAAGATTGGGTCGGCCCGATTGGGTTCGGACCAGTCTCGGGCCTTAAACTTTAAATATTTGGGGTCTAAGACCCGTTTGAAGCCCAAAAAATATCCGAAGTCTAAAAATAATTTTGGGCTGGGCTCGAGTAGGGTGTGGCTCAGCCCAGTTCAGCCCATTTTCAGCCCTATCCAACATGTGGGCTGTGCAGTCTACTGGTGAGATGGAGCTGAGATGAGGCTTGAGCTCGACCCTAATCAAAATATTTGGATTTGAAATCTGGCTTAACATCAATCGAGCCTTAATACTCGAATTAGGATTTGACTTGATAAAAAAATAATAATGCTCAAAAACTCAATTACCGACCAAGACATACACGGGCTCAAGTCTAAGCTTGAATTGGAAATTAAGTCATAAATAAAATATGATTAAAATATAATATAATATTTAAATTATTAAATTTTTATACATTATAATAAATATACTATTATTAAAAAAAATATTCAATTAGATTTGTTGGTTTGTGAGTCGAGTATTTTGCTACTAGAGTTCCATTCAAAAAACTATTGAAGCTCCATTCATTTAGTATCAATTGAGTCAAGTTAAGCTTGGACTTGAGTCAAGCTTAAGTAGCTCACTAGTTACTCTACTCATTTGCACCCATACCATGCAGCCCTTCACTGGGACACATTATCATAGATTCTATTCGTTCGTGATTGACATATAGGAATACATCTCGATGACTAGCGTAGTGCATCCAATGCAGGATATAATTTGCTTCTCCCTTCATGTTATATAGAAATTATATCTTACACCCAATTTATTAGCTCAGTGGTACACCAAATCAATAAAATAATAAAAACTTCTTCATTATTTCTTAGTGGTAAATATGGCAGCCGCCTCCTCATCCACCACCACCATCGCCATTGCCACCACCAGACTAAGAACCACCTTCTCCTCTCCCAAAATCCTAAATCACTGAAATCCACTACCCTCATCCTCATCAATCAAATTGCCACCCCTTCTCCATCTTAGTCACCTCTCGATCTTCTTAAAAAAGAGCCTCTTTTTCTTGAATTAGAGTTGTCGCTACCTACTTAGATCTCAGACTCTCCCCCCTCCTCCACACCCTCAAGTTCCACCCTACTACTTGTGAGATCCTCTATGATCTCTTCCTCTTGAGCTCCTGTCCTTAGCTAAGATCATCAACCTTGCTAGCTACGACTGTATGGTCATGGCCCTAATGGCATTTTCGAGGCCCTCCCCTCCCTCTATGCCCTCATTACTACCCACACCATGGCCATCCTTTGCCTTCTGAAACTCTCTACCACATGGGCCAAGAAGGCCCTTAACCTTAGCCCCAAGGGCTGCATACCCCCATGATCGAGTCCCTCACAACTATTGAGCTTGCCATCTCCTTTTGTTGTTTCTCGCCACATGACATCTTCAAGTCTGCCCATACAATGGTGCATGCCCCACCTATGACATCAATAATAACTACATAGTACGAGTTGGTACATCAGATGTAGGATATAATTCTCCTAGCCATAGTCGGAAAGAGACGAGAATATTCCAACAAAAATAAATGAGAAATGATTGATTCAGTTGTTTATAATTTCTAATAAATAATATATAAAATTATTTAACCATTGATTCAGTCCTTTTTTGGCAGAATAATTTATATTTAGGGATTTGTTTCTAAATTTGTTGACTAGATGGTAGTCTATATATATATTTTCCTTATTTTTCTAATTGGATTGATTATTGTCATTCAATCTATTGTGATTTTAGTTAATATGAGAAAAAGTATGGTGGGTTAGCAATTTCTTTTGGGTAAAAAAATAACCCCTTGCATTTTAGATAGATTTGCAAATATCCCTCTACATGTCAAAATACTGTAATGTCAATCTTCCATTTTACATATTATTACAATGTAACTTAATAACCTCCCGATTGAGCCAGAGATGTCATCCATGCCTATGTGGCTAGTTATTGGTTGACATAGTTGTTTTCTTTCTTTTAAGGGATAAAGAAGCTGACATGGAGGTTTTGATGAATATTTTGATTAATTTAAGAGAGAGGAGAGAGAAAGAAGAGATAGAAATGAGAGAGAGCATGAAAGAGAGAGAAGGAAAATGAGAGACATGAAGCCTCTCTCTTCCTCACATCCAAGAAAAGAAGAGGCCAGTTCAAACATGGCCAATGGGTGGTGGCTCATGGTGATGTCCTGTAGTAATAGTGGCAATAGTGATGGTGATGATCAATGATCGATTGGATGGAAGGAAAAATAAAGAAAATCTATGAAGAAATTGGTCCAAAAAAAAGATCATTCAAAATTAGCTCCCTAGGCCGACGGTTGATGCCCCATTGTGAGAACCCAAAGCACTCAAAATAATGGCGAAGGCTGGACCAACTGGTGGCTAGCAAAAGTTGATAGAGGAAAAAATTAAACAGGCACCCTGTTCAAAGATGAGTATGG
Organism: Elaeis oleifera; assembly: GCA_000441515.1. NCBI lineage: Eukaryota > Viridiplantae > Streptophyta > Magnoliopsida > Arecales > Arecaceae > Elaeis > Elaeis oleifera. The sequence goes on along the minus strand of KE504642.1, from coordinate 622,319 downwards.
CGACTCACTGGCTCTAATCCAAGTGCGACAGTGGCTATAAAACTGAAAAAACATAGAGGAATCAAGGGCTTAGGTCCTTACTTAAATCTAGTGAGGCCAAGAAAGTGATTTGGTGATCTTTTCTGATGAAAATCTAGGATAAAAGCATAATAAAAGCTCGGAATTGGTGGGGCTTTCTCATGGTTTTTTGGTGGAGTCCATAGAAGGAGTCATGAGGCTTTTATAGATAAGGTCCTAGGGCCTTAGCTTTGTTTCCAGCTTGCCCTAGGACTTGATTCCACCAGAATCAGGAGAGGAAGAAGACTCTAGTTAGGAATCTTCTTTCTTTCGCGAGCACGTGCCGAGCATGCGTGCAAGGGATGCGCCAAAACTTATTCTTTTAGGGGGAGTTAAAATAAATCTAGGTCTTTACCAACTAGCCATGTTAGTCTCTCTATCTCTTAAAAAAAAACCAACCATGTCATCTAATAACCAGCCACATAGAAATAGATAACATCTTTGGCCTCAATCTGGAGGTCTCTGGATGACATTGCAATAATATGTAAAATGAAAGGTTGACATTACGATATTTTCACATATAGGAGGGTATTTGCAAATCGACCCAAAATGCAGAGGGTTATCTTTTTATCCTTTCTTTTTCCAAGAAATACCTTGAGTGTGAATCTTAGAACTCCTAGGACATATAGTGGATAAGCAAAATATTTTTTTTCCTTTCAAGTAATAAACTAGATATGAATTGCAAATTCCAAGAACAAAAAACCAACTAAACTAACATATATTAATGGATTTTTTATTATATATTAGTATGTCTTAAATATTTTATTAATTTTCTCTCAAAAAAATATCTTTGATTATTAACTTTTAAATAAGGTATGTAGCTTTTCTTTCTATTTGTGCCTATGGCAAGATATATGATTGTATAGCCATTGCGAGGATCTATATGGGGAACCTTTTAGTCCTACATCAATTACCCACCATGAGATCTTGGATACTTATACAAGATCTTTTTAGATAAAGTTCTAAATCATTATAAATGATATTTATTACCAGCGAAGGTTGATATAGCTCAAGCTGATGAGCTGGAGCTGACAATGAGGGGCAGAGTGAGGGCTCAGGGATTATAGAAGTTGGCCGGAGATCCAGGAGTAGTCAGAGAAGATCGGATCTGCAACTTGACCTCTACGAGTACCCTTGAAACATCATAAATAAGGAAAATCTACTTGCTAAAGCTTTTCCCGTGAAGACCCTCCAATGCCTAAGTTAGTCGATCTTAATGAAATAGAAGAGATTTCAAGAGAGATAGAAAAGAAGATGAGATCAAGAGGATAATGGAAATGAGTGAAAAGTCAAAGTTTGTACGGGAGGAGGAGAGCTGGATGAGTTTAATAGAGATCTAGTCCCTCTAGAACTTCACTCAGTCTGAAACTATGAGGATCACTCAGGTAGATCTACACTAATAGTGATTCTTTGAGTATACACTGAGGAAGGCATGGCTCGAAGGCTACTCTAGAGACTCGTTAGGTCTTCAGACAACTTATAAGGACTTGTAGGTACTTGGAAGGGCTTAGACTTTGGAAAACTCAAGAAAGACTTACATGAAGGATCCTCGAATAGAGTTTATATAGATAAGGGTTAGAGCCCGTCGCATAAAGAAAATGTGAGGGAGGTTGGGGATAACTATTTTATAAGTCTAGAAATTTGCTATGATTTGGTGAGATGCAGATCTCACAATTAGAGAGATTGTTTCATCATTATGGGCCAGCTATCTTCGAGTGGAGGAAGATTTGAGTTTCTCCATGCATCTTTGGAATGGTCACATGGTGGAAATTGGTTGGCCAAGGTAATGGACTTCATAGTTGGTCCATGTCAGGATTCCATTGGTCGATCGTGCAACATCATGCGGGTCGGGTCCGATAAGTGGTGCGGTGGACCCATAAGATCTTGTGTAGCTTATCCATCCAAAATCTATTGGCTTGGTCCAGCCATATCTTTAGGCCCTGCAATATGGCCATATTGGTTACCTCAACTTTTCTATTGGCTTGAGGGTCTCTTACTGAGGTGAATCGATAATCAATATGCAGGTTGGCATAGAATTCTTGAAAGCGAGAGTTGTCAAACTATCTCCCATTATCAATAATGATGACTGGTGGCAATACTAAGTGGCAAATGATGGATCTTTAGACAAAATCCAGAGCATTCTTCTCAATTATCTAGTTTAGTAGCTTGACCTCAATCCATTTCGTGAAATGGTCGATTATCACCATTAGCAACTTCCTCTACCTAATGGTTTGTGGGAAAAGTTTGAGGATATCCATTCCCCATTGCATAAATGGCTAAGGTGTATTGATCAGAGTGAATAGGGCTATCGGCTATTGTTGGATGTCGACATATCGTTGGCATTAGTCATACCACTTCACATAGTCAGCTATGTTTTCTGAATGATTAGTCGATAGTAGCCCTACTACGTGGCTTTATAGGCTAAGGTCTTCCCCCCATATGATTTTCATAGATGCCTTCATGGACTTTTCAAAGTGTGTACTCTACTTCAAAAGGTTAGAGACAATGGAGGAGCAACATTGAGAAGGACCTCTGTTAGAGCTTCCCCTCTAGTAGGACATAATAAATGCTTGACTTTTGATCCTTTGAGCTTCGCTCTTGTCCATAGGGAGCTTTCCCTTATAGAGGTGGTTGACTACAAATCTATCCAGCTTGGCTCCAAGTCAACTTACAAAAATTGGGTCGGCTCCTCCACAATGCTTGGTTTGTTGAGCACCTCCAAGTAGACAATCCTTTAGAGATCGGTATACTCCAAGGTTACCAGCTTTAAGAGCAGATCAACTGAGGTATTTTCTGATTTGGATATCTATAAAATCGTAAACTTGTCAAAGGAGAAAGAGATATCTCGTACCTTCTGGAGATATTTTACCATCCTTAGAGCTCTACCCTCATATTCTCCCAGGATTTTTCCAACCACCAATTGAGAGTCATTGAAGGCTTTGAGGTGCAGAACTCCAAGCTTGTGGGGAGCTTCAATCCTGCTAAGAGAGCTTCATATTGAGCCTCATCTTCTGATGCTAAGAGAGCTTCATACTGAGCCTCATTTTTTGATGCTTGAAGGTGAATGGAGGGCATATTTGGCCATAATGCTATTTGGACTGATCGAAATCAACCCGGCTCCACTTTTATTGGTGTTGGATGACCTATCAATATGGAGTGTCTAGAAATCTGCTGGCTTTAGCTCTGCTGATGTTAGGTTGACCTCTACCTCATGCATTCTATGAGCAAGTTGGCTAATGCTTGGGCTTTGATGGATTGGATGGTCAAAATTGATAATGGATGTCAAACGCCCCAAGCTCCACTACCCACTTGGCCAACCTTTCCAAGGTGTCAAGCTTCTGTAGGATACACCTTAGAGGTTAGTTGGTCAGTACTGCAATAGAGTGAGCTTACAAGCACAACCAAAGTCTTCCGGTTCAAATGATGAGTGTATAAGCAACTTTCTCAATCTTAAGATACTTCGTCTCAGTATCTTAAAGAATTTGGTTGGCGTAATAGACTAGCCTCTATACTCCATCTTCTTCTCGGATTGACATCGAGCTTATTCCCATGAGGCAAACTGCTAAGTGAAAATAAAGCATCTTCCCTATGCAAGGCTTTGTCAGGAGTGGAAACAAATTGAGGTACTTCTGAAGAAGGTCAAAGATGAGTTGGCACTCTTCCATCCACTAGAAGTCCTTAAGTCCACTGGAAGTCTTTGATCTGCATCCATGCTTTGAAGAAAGGTAGGTCTTCTCCTCTAACCTGGCTACAATCCTACTTAAAGCAACAATCTGTCTTATAAGATGCTACACTTCTTTCTGGTTCCTCGATGGTGACATCCCCACAATAGCTTGAATCTTCTCTAGATTGACTTCAATCCTAAGCTGTATCACCATGAAGTTGAGAAATTTCCTAAGGTGACTCTGAAAGTGCACTTGCTCGGATTAAGATTCATGTGATACTTCCTCAAAATCTAGAAGGTCTCCTCTAGGTCAACCACATGTTAATTAGCCTACTGACTTTTCACCAATATATTGTCGATGTAGTTCTTTATGTAGCAGCTGATCTAATTCTTAAAGATCCTGTTAATGAGGCATTGGTATGTGGCTCCCACATTCTTCAACTCGAAGGACATGATCTTGTAGTAGTACAACCTCTTATCAGTGATCAAAGATGTCTTCTCCTCATCCTTGGGTGCTATTTTGATCTGATTGTAGTTTGAGAATGCACCCATGAAGCCAAGAATTTGGTGCCTTGAGATGACATCGGCAAGCTGGTCTATCCTGAATAAAAGAAATAATTTTTTCAGTAGTCTTTATTAAGATCAATGAAATTGATACAACCTTGTAATTTTTTCTATCTTTTTGATGAGGACGAAATTGACCAACTCGTCAGAGTAGTTGACCTAGTGGATGAAGTCTGCTGTAAAGATCTTGTCCATGTCCTAATCGATGGCTTGCTATCGCTCTGAGGTGAAGCTCCACTTCTTCTATTAGATAGGTCGATGCAGGGGTATATGTGCAGTTAGTCGACTATTACCTCTAGACTAATGCTTGGTATGTCCAAGGATGACCAAACAAATATGTCAACATTGGCCCAAAGGAAGTTGAGAGTTAGGCTTGGGAGGCATTCTATTGTGCTCAATCTACATCGATCTGCTTGGGTCCAACTCATGTAGGGGACTGAGATCAGTTGCTTGACTAGTTCTCCATTGCTATCTTTGATCATCTCGGGCATCAAAGCCCTCGATATATAGCATCTCCACCAATCTCTCACCTTTGAGGGTGGTGACGTAGCTTTATCAGGTGAGCATCTGGTTACCTTAGACTTCTCCTACGTCATAGGCCATCGGGAACCTTATCAGCAAGTGGTAGGTGGAAACACTTATGCGTAGAGTATTTGGGCCGAGCCTTCTTAGTATAGCATTATTACCCGAGGAGCCTTGACTATGAGGAAGTCGAGCATGATTGTGGCCTACCTCGACACCTATCTTGTAGCAACAAGCAAAGAGATGATACCATCTTTGGATATCGGGTCACTAGAGAAGCCAACCAAAGAAGAACTTTTTGAAGTCGATCCTTAAGTAGGTTCAAAAGATATCATAAAATAATACATATATTAAGAAATATGCCTCAATATTTAATCCACATTGAGCCCACAGCAAGGTCTAGAACGATGAAAGGAGTCTAACGAGTCCAAGAACAGCTCAAACGGAGTCCAAACGGAGAAGATACGCATAAAAGAAGGTTTGGAGTGATGGCACAACATACGAGGTGGCAGCGGCCGACGATGGGCCGATGGAGACCGGCAGTGGCATGGCACACGAGGTGGCACAGTTGGGCTCGATGGAGATGCGTGTGCATGTAGGCGCACGCGGCCAGACGTGTGGGCAGGCCCAGCGCAGGTGCACGAGCGAGTCGGCCCAGCGCACGTGGGTGCCCAGGCCCAACGATCCTACGCGGTCCACCATGGACCGTGGGGCGTTGGCGGTCCATGGGAGCCTCGTGGACCCAACATGCGGTTCAGGTGATTTTTGCACGATTTGACAATCCAGATCGCAGCCGATCGTGATCAGATAGTTGAGGATGAATTTGAGCTTGATCAGGTGATTGATGGCTCTGATATGCGTGATTGGATAGCTCTGGTGCGAGTCAGTCATGATTGAACGGCCCCGGATGATTCTAGGCTTGATTGGGACTCTGTTTTCTAGTGTAATAGTATTTTGAAGTTTTTGGAGAGCTGGTGACATCCTAAAGATGTAGAAAGGCTTCAAGAGATATTTCAAAAATTTTTATAAAGATTTTTGAGCTTTTTCTTGAGAGACTCTTTTACAAAGATTGAGTGGTGAGTTCCTCTTATATTGGTTTATTTATTCTCTTATAGTGAAGCTTACACGCCCATGGAGGTAGGCTTGAGACCGATCCATGTATTTGTATTATATTTTTGTTTATTCTTCTTCTTCCTGCTGCACCATGTGGTATCGAATCCTGCGTAACAATTGGTATTAGAGCCAGATTGGTATCAGAGCAAGGTGGTGCCAGAGCATAGGTTGTGAT
>KE504642.1:593723-612281 GCA_000441515.1 Elaeis oleifera | reverse complement strand
TTCGAATCTATATGTAATCCTATTAATTTATATAGTACTTAGTAATTTTTAAAGAAATATATGATCATATAACATGTTATTAACTTGATTTATCATTTATCTAGTAATATCTTTGATTTTATAATCATAAAATTTAATTATCTAAGTTATATCCACAATTATATCCATACTTTCAATATCTGAATTGTATCCATATCTATTTAAATAAATATGGATATAAATTTTTGCATCCGGATAATATCTGTATCCATCAAACAAATAAATATGGACATGGATATGCTGATATCCGATCTGTATCCGATCCAGTTTCAGCCCTAGTTTTAAGCTAAAGCATTATAAAGTGGGGATAATGGGCTCTTCCATGATCCACACCGAGAAGGGAGGTTGGGTGGAGAACTTTGGCTCACTTCCCAAGGTTGGCTGGTGCTAGCATAGGAGCTGAGGTACTGGTTTACCTCCCAGTTCTTATCGAGGTCGGCTTATCTCGAAGAAGTTCTCTCAAGTTGGTGGAATGCCGATTTGCTTGCAATTGATTCCTACAAAGAAGAAGTGCATAAATGCTCCTTGCCTCCCCTGTGGCTCTATGGATGAGAATGATGGCTGCAGAACACCATCCTCGGGCTCTATGTTTGAGGATAGTCGTGGTGGGAAGCTCGCTCCTACCTCGGATGGGATGATCAGTGCCCATGATGGACTTCCTCCAGATTGAGGGAGTGGGAGTGGTGACTCCGCTCTAGACTCTGTAGTGGAGGAAGACTCAAGCATGCCTGGACCGACTAGTTGGCCAATGCTGGGGTTTGCTACTGCTACAATTATAAGGCCACCTATTGTAGGTCCTATAATTCACTGGTCAAGACTTGGGCCTATTACAAGAGGACCTGAAGCTTCTTGATGGTAACCAGCAGAGTAGCTTGTACCTCCATCAGAAATAGAGCACTCTGGGTGCTCTAGTGGAGTTGTTCAACTTTATAGGCACAACAAGGTGAGTGGTAGTGGGTGCTGCTTATGCCCTTTATGGATCTCATGGCTCATCAAAAGGAAGAGTGGTCAAAACCTCGGATCATGGGTCACACCCTTCCTTTAGCGCCAATTATGTTGCTGCCAAGGGTCGATCTGGCTCAAGCCGATAAACTGAAGTTGATGATGAGGGGTAGAGTGAAGGCTTAGGAACCTCAAAGGCTGACCAAATATCGAGAACAATCAAGAAAAATTGGATCTGCACCTTGACCTTCCGAGCACCCCTAAAATACTACAAGTTTGATTGCCTAGGATTGGCTGACGAGGAATCTTCTGATGTCTAAGTCAGTCTATCTCGATGAAATAAAAGAGATTTTAAGAGAGATAGAAGAAAGAGATGAGATCAAGAGGATAGCAGAAATGAGTAGAAAGTTAGAGTTTCTGTAGGAAGAGAGCTCGATGAGTTCAGGAGAGATCTAGTCCCCCAGGACATCACTTGTCTGGAGCCAAGGAATTCTTGAGTAGATCTCCACTAATAAGGATTCTTCGAGTGTATGACTGAGGAAGTCAATGGCTCGAAGGTTTTTCCAAATACTCATTAGGACTTCAGAGGGCTTTCAAGGACTTGTAGGTACTTGAAAAAACTTAGGATTAGGAAGACTTTGGAAGATTCAGGAAAGACTTACGTGAAGGGCTCAGAGAAGAGTTACAAAGGCAAGGCCCGAAGCCTACACACCAAGGTGGGAGGGAGATTGAGAATAATCATTTTGTATGTCCAGAAGTTTGCAACAATTCGATAAGATATGAATCTCATGATTAGAGAAGCCGTTCCACCATTATTAGCTAGCTATCACCAAGTGGAGTGAGATATGAGTTCTTTGTGCACCACCAAAATGGCTGCATGGTAGGAACTAGTTGGCTGAGATAATAACTCCTTGGCTAATCTATATCAAGTTTCATTGGTTGGTGATGCCACATCATATGGGTTGGATATGAGGTGTATCATTATCAAAGTGGTAAGGATGCTAGAGACAATGGATGAGGTATGTGCTCGTGCAGGCATGTATTTAATTGCATATTAGTTATGCACTACAAAGGACCAAAGAACTCTAATAATATCGATCAAAAAATTTGGATATTATTAATATGCTAGAAATTTTGGATATATACATAAGGCTAAAAAATTTAATAATACTTTCCAACTAATCTTTTAAATGAAGTCTTAGGTTGTTACAGCCATGTTATAGAATTCATGCATAAAAAGATTTTAGGTATTCTACCTTTTTACTATTTTGGTAGAAATACTATGTAGTATAGGCTTCTAGTAAATTGTGCATCAATGTTCCATATTTGCATTTCAGTAGATCAAAATAACCAATAATATTTTTATAGTTTTCATGGATAAAGAGAATGATCAAATAAATATTCTTGTCTGATACTCTAGCTTAGTTCTGATGTAATGTTTGTGGGGCTGAGCATGGCTCTGATTCGGTCGAGTTGAGAGAAAAATTTTATTCGATCAAATCCAATCAGATTAAAAAAATTTAATCCGCTACCGACCATTTATTATGTATAAACTGTTTGAAATTGATGTGAATAGTTTGTGGCGGATTCGGATAGGTTATATCAGTTAGGGCTTCAATATTGATCTAATATTGATTTTAAGTCCAATATTGGCCCATTTAAGTTTATTTATTATTTTTTTATCAATTTAATGAAAAAAAGATTAAACCTTATAAGTTACAAATTTTGGGCTTATTTTTGAATCTGTACAAATAAAAAAAAGATTGACTCATCTAAAAGCAACTATATCTGAAAGCTTTCTATTTAGCATTATCTTAAATTGATGTGCTTTCATCAATAATTTAATATTAATATTCTCATGAATCCAATAGATGATGTGGTATTTTTTAGAATTAAATATTGAAGTCTAAACAACACCATCACAAAATGAAAATGAGTTTATGAAATACTATATCGGTTGGATTGTGTTGCATATGGTTTAAAAGTATAGGAACAGAATCCGACTATAAATAGTCGATTTTTTACAAATCTTAATCCGATTCTATCTGATTTATCCCTTTCAATCGATATGTTTATTGGGTCGGATTGGATGGATTTCTTTACATTTTGGTTATTTGCTCAACCCTAAATGTTTATCTCATGCTCTTTAGGTGATTGAATATGCTGCCACTATGATTCAATGGTTTATAAATGTATGCTTTTTCTTAGTTACGAAGGCAACATGGTTTACTCTTTTTATACCAATGCCGCTACCATCTTCCATCTAAAAATAGAATTATTAATGCAACTAGGAATAAAAAGAAGAAAAAAATAGAATTATAGTAGAATATTTTTTTTTGGATAGAAACAGGAGCCAGAGCTTTCATTAGATAGCTAAACCATAGTACAAACTAGCTACATGGATAAAAGAAAGGAAACAACACTACTACCTGATGTATACAGACTAAAATAAAAGTAAGAACCAACAACACTGTCTCCAAAAGGATTAACAAACAAGAGTAAAAGCTGCATAGGAATCCCAACACTGTCAGCCTGCAAAATAAAATGCAAAATCGGGTGTAAGGAGTCACCCCCATTATAAAAGAAATCCTCCTGAAGAGCTAGCTTAGGAGCAAAATCTACCGCACTATTGTTATGCCGATAAGTATATGAAGCTAAAAAACTTATGCAGTTAGCCTTCCACTTGAAAATGTCTTGTAGGATGGGCAGCCCTGAACACCTATCATAAGACCAATGTTGATAGAGGAAATAACAGATAAAGCATCGCCTTCTAACCAAATATGCAAAGTTTGCAACTAAATTACAGCAGTCATTAAACCCATCCAAGTAGCTATAAGTTCAGCATAATAGATCGGAGTAGGGGGAAGAAGTTTTCCTCCAGCACAAATTAAAGAATCCTGAGCATCATGGATAACAAAACCCACACAGCTTTTCCTTTACCGCAGCATCAAAATTGATCTTCAGTGTGCCTAAGGGAGGAGGGAGCCAATGAGAATTAGTGAAAGTATTACCATTGGAGAACGGCAAATGACTACCCTAGCACCTTAACTGGCACCCGAAGGTTGTGCCATTAGCTGCTATGTCATCAGGAAGGATATATAGATGATCTCATCAAAGAATGGAGAGAGGAGAAAGGTAGGTCTGCTGAAAGACCCTTTCATTGTGACCAGTCCATAGTTGCCAAGCCACAATTGCAATCAGTGATTTGGTGCCTTTCTCTACCCCGAAAGTTGACAGCATATCAACCAATCCTGATAAAGAAATAGGCACAGAAGACTGAATGTTTTGATTAGGAAGCTGCCAGCAACCCACAGCCATGGGACATTGAAAGAAATATGGTTAACATCCTCTAGATCATCAACACACGCATCATAGTGGCTCTAGGCTGCATCAAGGATTCCTCTATTTTGCAGAAATACTTTGCAAGGCAACCTGTTCCAAAGCAGTTTCCACCAAAAAATTTGACTCTAAGGGGAACATTCAATTTCTAAATCCAGTCAATTGATAAATGCCTGTAAGAAGACTGTTGTGGGCTAATGAGAGGTTGGATATCTTTGAGGGCTAAATGATTGCTTCTAGATAGGCACCAGACCAACTGATCAAACCAATTGCCAATCGCAACCGGAATGTGAGTAATGAGATTCATCATTTTAGTTAAAAAATATCATGCAGTAAATTCATATTCTACTACCCATCAGTAGAAAACACTGAGGTTGAGATCATTAATGGGAAAGTTGATATTCAAAAAATAGGGCAAAGTACTAATGGCACATTGGAAACCCAAGGATCATGAAGCACATTAATAGATTGCCCATTGCCAATAAACCAAGAAACTGAAATTGAACAGAAGGACCTCTAGCTGTAATTTCCTTCCATATCTTGGAACAGTGATGGGGTGAAGAATATGAAGTCCATATTCGGTTACTTGGTAGTAATCACTTTAGCCCATAGAGAATCAGGATGAAGGATGATATTAGCCGCCTGCTTACATAAAAAAGCTTCTCTTCGGTCACGAAGGGACGTGAGGCCAAGAACCCCTAGTTCTTTGGAGAGCAAACATTATCCCAAGCAATTAAGTGAAGGCCCCTTATGATCAATAGCATGGCCCCAAGAAAAGCTTTATATTCTCTTTCTATCTTTACGATGACACCTATCAGAACATAAATGCAAGACAAGGTATAAAGAGGAATGGATGTCAAAATAGAGTTGAGAAGGGTAGCTCTTCTAGCCAAGGATAGAGCTTTCCATTGCTAATTAAAAATCTTTTGTGTGACCTTCTCATGTAAATCCAAAAAGGCTCTTGATCTTAGTGGCCTATCAGACAAGGGAACACCCAGGTAGTTCCACACACCAGCAACCTCATGCATAGCAGAAGCCTATGAATCTATCTTTTGATTCTCCTGGGAATGATAGGGCCAATCATGATTTGGGACTTGAATAGATTAATGGCTTGACCAGAGATAGAACAATAGGCATCAACAATAGTCTTCATGCAACCCACATCCCAAATATTACCTTAGTCACTAACAAACAGTCATCAGCAAAGAAGAGATGAGAGATAGTAGGTCCTCTCCTCGGAATCTTGTAGGCATTTAAAAGATTGACATCCACCACATAATGAAGAAATTTGGAAAGGACCTTAGAACAAAGGATGAACAAATAAGGCAACAAAGGACAACTCTACCTTAGCCCACGAGAAATATGAAACCATTGAGATGGGGGTCCATTGACAAGAATAGCAAATTGTGGTGAAACAATGCAACCCTTGATCCAAGCTATAAATTGAGAATGAAACCCAAATTGAGATAAAACTTGAAAGAGGAAGGACCAATGCATCTGATCAAAGGCCTTTTTCATGTCGAGCTTCATCAAAGCCAGCCCCCTAGTAGGTGAAGCTTTCTCAAGAGAATGCAATATTTTTGAGTCAATAAAATATTTTCAGTAATGTTCCAACTTTGGATAAAGGCACCTTGTTTGAGCGATATGATAATGGGAAGCAGAGGTTTGATTCTATTAGCTAACCAGGACTTTAGCAGCTATCTTGCAAATGGTATTACATAAATTGATTGGCTTGAAATCAGAGATTTGAAGTGGGTTTGACTTCTTGGGCAGCAAAGTGATGTAGATTTTTTTCCAAGCATCCAGCATCATGGCCTTAGTAAAGAAATAATGAATAGCTTGGAAAACATTACCTTTAATAACATCCCAGAAATGATGAAAAAATATAGCAGAGAAACTATCTAGTCCAGAGGCCTTATCACTCTTTAAACTCCACACAACTTCCTCCAATTCTTCCATGGTAACCATTTCAGTTAATTGAGCATTTAGATCTTTTGAAATTATAAATGAAAGAATTAGGATGTCTAGGTCCTCTATATCTTATTGAGCTATCCATCGGTCATGAAAATGTATAAGAAGCATATCAATAATTTCTTGAATGTCATGCACCTCTTGATCGTAAGCATTATGGAGCATTGAAATCTGATTACCCCTCCTTCTAATAACTATGGAACGATGGAAGAAGGAGGTGTTAGCATCCCCTTCTTTCAACCAAGAAATTCTAGATTTTTGTTTTCATAAAATTTTTTGAAGATGAAGATTCTGATTATAGGCTTGGAGAAGAGATAGAAGTTGAAAGTGTTGATCAGTAGTGAGACCTTAACATTAAGATTCTAACAATTGAAGTTCATAAATTTTATCATATAATTGCTGCCCCTTAGTAAAAAGGTTTCCAATTTGAAGTTTCCATCTCATAATTGCCTTTCTACTATTAGACAACAACATCATTAGTTTAACACCAGGAGAGAAGTTTTCAATACAATGCCAAGCCCTAGTGACCACTTTCTGAGAACCCCAGCATTGAAGCCAAAACTTCTAAAAATGGAAGGATGGTGAGTTACGAAAAATTTCACCAGTTAGGGATATCAAAATAGGATAATGATCCGAGGCGAACCTAGCAAGATGGGAGACAGTAGCATCTTCAAAACACTCTAACCACGAGTGGGTTGCAAAGAATAATCAATTCTTTCTCATACTCTGGCCAGCCCAAGATGATTGTTACACCAAGCAAAGCTAGGATCTTGATATTCCAGATCAATAAGACTAGATCTCCACAAAAAGCCTCTAAACTCCCTGATATCCCTATCCATATGAAATGGCCTCCTCCTTTTTGTCTTTAGGGTTGACTATGTAATTAAAATCATAAACAAGAAGCAAGGGCAGGCTCATAGATAGCACCGCTTCAACTTTCTACCAGAGAACCCACCTTTCTACTCCACAAGTATTGGCATATACTACACCCAGGACCCATAGGGGATTTTTGATCCATAGAAATTACACCGATTGCTACCTGTCGGTTAATGTGAGTGAAATTAACATTACCAACCCCTTTGTGCCATGCAATTAGAATCCTCCAGAAAGTCCTATAGCAGGAATCATATAGATATTCCACCCAGATCCCAACATCCTTTGCAACCTCTCTTTCCCATGATCAGACAGACGTGTCGTCAGGAAACAACAGATATCAGGCCTATACTGGCCTATCAACATTTTAGAGTAGGTAATGAAAGGGTACTTGATAGCATCCCTACAATTCTATGTGAGGATCTTCATAGGGTAGAGTGAGAGAGTGCTCCCGAACCCCTTCGGTCACACATGATTTATTCCTTGAAGAATCCTCCATGAACAAACCACCACCAGGGATGTTTCTAAAGTAAATTGAAGTTGATTGAAGCATGAAGAAACATCATAAGAAGATTTATCCTGAAGATTGTCTGAGCTTGGGTTAGAAGTAGTTGTTGGTGAAGTGCTGGGAACATGCTTATCTTGTTGATTGACTCCATAGATGGCAGTAGAACCCACCGATCTCCATATTTCCTTACGAGAGCCCCTCAGTTGTGGAACTAAAGCATTGGTTAATTATAGCCAGCTCTCCTCCTCTCGAATAGGTGACTCCTCAAGGATTATAACTTTAGAAGTCGAGGGAGAGATTGACTCAGATGAACGGTTGGCTGATGGTACTTTAGTGGGAGATCTTTTACACTTATCCTTTAGAACCATCAAAGCAGATGAAGTAGGTGAGGTAACTACTATATCCATGCTCTGGGGTTCTAAAGGCTCTTCAAGATCATCAGTTGACAACCGAGCAAATCGAGATCTAGTTCCACTAGTTTGGACTTTATCCAAATCAATAGGTAGAGATTTAGGAGGGGACATTTTAGAAGTCTTCTTAGGAAGAGATCAAGCATCAAAAGGTTGTCCACCATAGCACCAGTATTAGGATTTTTGATAGCCTCTTTGGTTACTCCCGGAGTGACCGATACTCTGGACACATGAATCCAAGAACCATAAAATTGTTTGGACTCCTGAATCTTTGCACAGCTGCAGGATTCCAGGGTTCTTCCTAGGAGCCCGTAAGAATAGCACAAATCCGATAGCTCTTCATAACTAAATTGCTGCCATATAAAATTATTCTTCACCTTAATCCTGGTTTCTGGGCAAACAACCTTCGTAGCATCTAACAGTATATAGACTCAGGCAAATCCCTTCCTGGTAGATGATTCCATCCAATCATCGAGAAATAGAGGAAAGCCCGCTACTGAAATGATATTGAATGTCTTCTCCTTATCCCATAATTAAACAGAAATCAACAGTTTAAGCATGCATTTTCAAAATTTTTTAGTGGAAGACTACAAATTAAATATTTTAATCTATTAGCATGCCCTAGATCTGGTCTAGAAGCTATCAAACAAGGATTATATGACATGAATAAATGCAACATCTGAATCTATATATGATTGATCATATCAATCATGCAATCAGATCAAATCTGAACAAGCATTCTAATCAGGAATAGATCCTATCTACTGAGATTAGATTCTTTACCAGAGCAAGGGTTGATGATCACCAATGTTGGTGGACCTAGTAATGGGTTTTTCTGATGTCCAGGAGCCACACAGTACATCCAGCATCTACAGGATGTCCACTCGAAGCTCTGATTAGATCATCCTTCCTGAAAATGCTAGCTCGCACGAAAAGCATTGGATGGCTGATTTGTGCTCCTTCCTTTAGATCACTCGGACTCTTCTAAATCAGAGAATAGAACAAGAGGAGGAGATGGTGGTGTAGAAAATATAAAACAAGATACTCTTGATCTTTCTTCTCATAAAATCTAGAGCCGAAACCCTAGAACACCCACCCTTGAACTCAAGCCTAAAGAGGAAGGAATTTTCCTCTTTCTATCGCACAGAATGACCTGCCCCCTCTCTGTTTCATGCCCTCACTCTCTCAAAAATAATTTTTCATGGTAAAAGCTTCTCTCTTTGTCGCACAAAATTAGAAGGGATTTTAAGGTAGGAGTGGAGAAGAGATAGGATAGGATAAACACTAGGAATTTAGTTTAAACACAAATCTATTTGAATTCAAAACCCAACTAATCCTATCCTATCCCTGGGGGTGCAAAAAAGAAGAGAGAAACATCAGAATGGCATGGAAAATCATCATGCAAAAAGGTTTCTCGTGCATGGGAAGATAAGTCGGCATGGGGAAGAGTCCAACAAGATTTGGACTCTAAGTTCTCATTCAAATTTAAACCTTTTGAACTTCAATTTAAAACCAACCTTATCCAAATCCAAAAGGGATCAGAAGTGGGAGTCAATCCTCATTTGGGTGTGAGAAAAATTTATGCAGAGATATTTCTCGCATGAAGAAAGAAGGGCACAGAGAAAGGGTGGCGCATGGGTTTTGGTTCAAATTTGTTTGAACTCAAATTTTATCCAATTAGGTTCTCAATCAAACTAAATTAGGTTGGACCCATTTAGACTGTTGAACCTTATATAATTAGGTTACAAATCATCTCAATTAAATCTTAATCAATTTAAAAATTAATCAAATTCAAGTTTCGATCAAATCAAGAATTGAACACCCATAGTGATTAGGTCATCTTATTACCTAATCAGGTCAAACCTAATTAAATCTAATTCAATTAGATTTGATCCAAACCTCAATACTCAATCAAATTTAGCTAATTAACAATCTAATCACTAATCAATCCTCTTATAATTCATCAACTATTAGTGAATTAATTTATTGTAACTTTTGCGCAAGGTTAATCATCAATCAAATTGACAGTTATACCCTAGAATGATTCTCATTCATCGATCAGCCACATGATCAGTCAGAAATTTTTTTTGAGTGTGATCTCATAAGTTCAAACTTAAGCTGGTAGTATAAAATAATTTTTCAGTACCAATTAGAGTGACTATCTAGCAATAGTACCTGACGTTTGGATAGGTTGAAAGATTTCTAAGCAACATTTAAGAACCCATTGGCATATGGTTACCGTATATTTTATCCCTTTGACCCAAATGCTCAAAGTGACCTAAGGTTTAACTGTCAATCTAGAAAAGGTTATCGACATTGTATTTAATTTTTAAATCCATCACATGGATTACTCCGATCGAGGTTTTACTGAATTGAAATACAGTAATGCATTAATTTGTACTTATTCAGAGAAGTCAATTCCATCTTGACTAATACACTGACTTCGCATGTACTAGACTATGCTAAAAAATCTTTCATCATTGAATTAAAAATTCAGATAGTTCAACACCAAAGCACAATGAGTTGCTTGTAAGTTACCGTGGTGATCTCAAATCGGAGGGACACTTATACCCATATCCTTCGCGAGCTACTCTTGACAGCAAAGTACTCTGTAGATGGTCACGTATAGTAAGATGTACACCTACATCTTACTTGTATGCCATGCCAGTATCTCCACACTCCTTGGTTAAGAGGACAATCAATGCCCATGGCACACAACGACCTACACTTGATATAACTATCATCCTAATAATAGCATATCATATGGTCATAAACTAGGTTTAAGGACTAAATGACATATTTTCCTATATCGATTTAAATAGTCTTAAGGACTTCATCACAACATAGAAGTTCAAAAAAGATGTACAAAGCAATAAAAAAATTAAATAATATTTATTATTTAATAATTTATATATAATTACAACAAGGAGCTTAACCGTCAACAGGCTGACGATTGATTTTGGGATATAATTTTTAACAACTTCTACTTGGACTAAAGCCAATCAGTACAGTATCATATATCCATCTTTGATTTATAATTTTTAAACTCCGTGACACCGAGGGCTTTAGTAAATGGATCGATCAGGTTCTTTTTTCTGTCGATCTTCTAAAGCTCGATGCCACCTCGATCCACGATCTTCTGGACCAGGTGGTAGCGGCACAAAATATACTTGGTGCACTAATATGACTTCGGTTCCTTTACTTGAGCAATGACGCTAGTGCTATCACAGTACAACAAGATAGGACCATCAAAAGAGGGTGTCACTTCAAGCTCATCGATGAACTTTTGCAACCACACAACTTTTTTCACAGCATCGGATGCTGTGATATATTCTATCTCGTAAGTAGAGTTGACTTCGATGTTTTGCTTGAAACTTTTTCAGTAGACTACTCCACTGTTCAGGATATATATGTATCCCAATACACTCTTGCTATCATTATGATCTGATAGAAAATTGAAGTTTATAAACCCCACAAGTTTTAAGTCAGATTCTTCATAGACAAGCCACTGGTCCTTAGCATTTCTCAAATACTTAAGGATAGTTTTTATGAGCTTCTAATATTTCTCACCTGGATCGGACTAATATATGCTCACTACCCCTAATAAATATGCCACATCCGATCTCGTATATGTCATAGTGTACATAATGGATTTCACTGTCGAAGCATATAGAATTTTACTCATACGTTCTCTCTCTTGAGGAGTTGTCGGACAATCCTTTTTTGAGAGAGAAATTCTATGGCCTATCGAAAGATAACATTTCTTGAAATTCTCTTTGCTGAACCACTTCAGCATATTATTAATGTATGTGGACTGAGATAATCCAAGTAACTTTTTAGATCTATCTGTATAGATCTTCATCTTAAGAATGTAAGATATTTCTCTCAAGTCCTTCATAGAGAACTGTAACGACAGCCAAATCTTTATTCCTTATAATGTAGAGATATTATTCTCGATTAAGAGAATATCATCTATATATAAATAAAAATACTATCACAGAATTATTAACCCACTTGTATATACAGGATTCTTCTCTATTTTTAATGAAGCCATACATTCTGATCACTTTATCAAAATATATATTCCAACTTTGAGATGTCTGCTTTAGTCCATAAATAGACCTTTGTAGCTTGTACACCTTAGACTCATCTGTGGATATGAAATCTTTAGGTTGTATCATATACATCTCTTCTTTTAGCCCTCTATTTAGGAAGATTGTTTTCACATCTATTTACCAGATTTCATAGTCCAGGTGCGCTGCTATCGCAAGCATGATTCGAATGAATTTGAGCATTACCACAGAAGAAAACATCTGGTTATCGTCAACACCATAATGCTGACAATAATTTTTGATAACTAGACAGGCTTTATAGATCTCTACCTTTCCACTTGCGCCCCTCTTCCTTTTGAAGATTCACTTACACCCTCTAGATTTTATCCCTTCAGGTGGGTCAGCCAATGTCCATACATCATTGATCTTCATGAACTCTATTTCGGACTTCATGGCTTCTAGCCACTTATCAGAGTTAGACCTCTACATTATAATAATGTAGGTGATCGGATCTTCATTGTTCTCATCGAGTTCAACAGGATCACCATCCTGGATCAAGAAATCATAATATCTATCTAGTTGGTATGGTACTCTACCGAATCTCCTCAAAGATATCTCTACAATAGATTCTGAATTTGATCTAATCAAATCTGATTCTATGAATTTACTAGATTGTACTGATTCTTCTACCGATCGAACTTCATCAAGTTCAACCTTAGAGGCATTAGTTCCTTCTCCAAATTTTTTTTTTAAAAAGACTACCTATTACTGATGAACACCTTTTATTCATTAGCAAGGTAGAAGTAATATCTCTTAGTCCCTTTTGGGTATCCTATAAAATTATATTTGTCAGACCTAGATCCAAGCTTGTCAGTTTTTAAATATTTGATATAAGCCAGACATCCCCAAATTCTAAAGTGAGAGAGTACTTACTTACGTCCTATCCACATCTCATATGATATTTACTTTCAAACTTGCTTAAAATTTATTAAGTATATAACAAGCTAGCTTAAGTGTATATCCTCAAAAGGAGATCAGTAGACTTGCAAAGTCCATCATAGATCGAACCATGTCTAACAGAATTCGATTTCTCCTTTTCGATACACCATTATGCTGTGGTGTTCCAAGAGGGATCCACTATGAGAGAATTTCATTCTCTTCTAAGTATGTCAGAAATTCACTAGAGAGATATTCTCTTCCTTGGTTAGATTGAAAAATTTTAATACTCTTTTCAATTTATTTCTCTACTTCATTATGGAATCGATTGAACATTTTAAATGATTCAGACTTATGTATCATTAAATAGATATGCCCATACCTCGATAGGTCATCTGTAAACATAATGAAGTAAAAATACCCACCTTTGGTATATATGTTTATGGGTCTACATACATCAATATGTATTAGACCTAAAACTTTACTGACTTGTTTATCTTTCTAGTAAAAGATGACTTAGTCATTTTTCAAGTAGATAGGGCTCACAGGTTGGAAGTGATTCGTAATCACTGACTTTGAAGAATTTCTCTTGAGTCAACCTGTTTATTCTATATTTGTTAATATGACCTAACCTACAGTGCCAAAGATAGATATCGGGGACATCATTAATTCTAGGACGTTTGTCAGATGTGTATATTATACTAACAGAGTGTGATAAAATATAAATTTCAATGTTCAGTTATCCATTCATCATATTAACACCATTTTCAATGATATTAAATTTTTTTTAATGGAATCTCATAACTATTCATGGCCAAAGACCTACAGAATAATATTCAATAAAAATGAGGACAAAATGACATTCACTGAGAACAATTATATTGACTTGAATATAAGCTTAACAGTCCTTAACACTAGAACTGGAATAGGTCTTCCATCTCTAACATTAAAGAATCTTTTGCCTTTTTCAAATTTCTACTGACCTGCAAACCCTGCAATGAATTGCATATGTTAAAAGGGCTTCCAGTATCTAATACCCAGATAGTAGAATCACAAATCAAAAAAATATAAGGTATTATCATATAATTATCTTGTCCAATAATAGCTTACTTTTTTTCAACCTATTCAGATCCAAAGAGGTAATGTACTGAGGATAATTTTTTTTCTAGTGTCTCTGCTTTTTGTAGTAGAAGTATTTCGCCAGACTCTGATCAGACTTGGATTTTTTGGTCTGATTGAGCTTGGATGCCCTAGCACTTTATATTTTCTTTTTGTTCTTCTCGTTCTTCTTTCCTTTCGTAAAGGGTCAATGCTTAGAAGAAGATCCTCCCACCACATTCACTGACTCTTTGTAGAGTTGGTGATCTTTCTCAAAATTCTGTAGCAACTCCAGCAAACTGTGGTAGTTGACTGTAGACATTGTCATTCTATAATGAGTAAGAAAGGGAGGTAGCATTTTGGTAGAGAGTTCAAAATTGCATCCTTCCCCACTGCTCATGTAAGAAAAAGTCGAGCTTACTCAGATGCTCAATCAATTCGATCTTATACAGTACATGACCAGTGACTGAAGCTCCAACCCTCATTCAAGCGTTGAAGATAGCACAACTCATCTTGTGCCTCTCAACATCATCGGATGTGCCAAAAACTCGTTCAATATTTAAGCATATCCTGTAGCTGAGCATTCTCAAATCTACGACTGAACTCATCATTCATAGCCACTAATATTATGCAATGCACTGTGGATCGATCATTGAGCCACTTCTAGTAAGTGTCTCAGATCGTAGTACAGGCATTTGGAGCTGACTCCTCAGGTGCTGGATTTATTAGTATGTACAAGGTTTGTTCGTACTCTAGGATGATTTTAAGTTTCAATACCAACTATCGAAATTGGATCCCATTAATTCATCACTATCTAATAGTGATCTAAGCGATAAAGTGATGGCTATAACTACAAAAAAAATTAAAATCTAATTAGTATATGAATTGATTAAACCTAAAGATATGGATTTTAGTTTAAAGATTCTTTCACTATTTTATTCGAATTGATAGCCTCTACCTCCAATTCGAGAAATTACACTAATTTCTTAGTGGGTACTAAAATCCTCATAGGCAGCACATCGGTCCGAGTGTGGCTCAGCCAACCCGTGTGTACCCATGGGTAGGTTCTTAATTAATTATTTTATCAAATAATTTTTAGCATTTAATTTTGCCCCGGTACCTTTTCAGCAGGCGTGAGGTGTCTCCACTGAAAGTTCCAATTAGATCTAACCATTAATATGTCAAAATTCAATATATCTGACAAACGAATGATCAGGCCCAAGTGTGGCTCAGCCAGTCTGACCATCATTAAAAAGATACATCTAAATTAACATATTATGAATGATAATTCCGACAGTCAGATGAGCACCAGGCATGTGGCACCTCCAATGATCATCTAAGTTGTTGGATCCATTATCATCCAACTTAATGGGAGGCTTGGATCTAGTTATCACCATAACTATTTCATTTTTAAGGATCTAATAATTTTAGAGGATTTAGTTACATAGAATGAGAGAAGAGAAAAGACTGACAAGTTAATCATAATCTTCCCACTGATTTCATCAAATCAGATTAAAGAAGACTAGATACAAGTTGGTCTAACCGACTAGTCATAAATCTTTTCATTGATTTCATCAAATTATGAAGAAGACTATAGACAAGTCGAACTAGGGGCACCTAAATCAGTCATACTAATTTTCTAGCTAGCATGGGTCAACCCAAATTATTAAGTGATCTAATCAAAATATGATTCACCACGTTGGCCAGATAAGTGAGATCGGAGGGAGGAACATGCCATTAACTCGTCATAGACTCAATCTATGCAAGCAGCTCCCAATTAATGACCATCGATCAAGACTGCGATACTTACTTTAGACACCAATTGGTAATCAGTTTCAATTCGATCAACTTATAGATTTAGATTCGACCACAGAGCTATGATCGAGGTCCATCTTACTCTAATCAAAGACATGGACTTTGACCAACTACAACTATTGAGAATTGATCAAGAAAAATTTGATCCAATCAGAATTAAGCATTAATTAGATTTGATCAATTACTAACGTAGTCCTTTATCAATGATTTCTAACCTTAGGTCCAACTCAGTTAAACAGACCTGACTCGAGCTAACCCATAAATCCATGATTTATGAAAATAGGCCTTAGATCTTTGATTCTCAAATCTACATCACTTAATTCTTAATTAAGTTTTAGACTGACATGGGTTGGGTTCGGTATTGAAATAGTTTTAAATTTATAAAATATTTTACAATTTATCATACAATCAATTAAAATTAATTTCAGATCTAACATACAATATATCAGATCTAAATAAATTTTTAAGCTTCTTTCGTTGTTCATCTTCATGAAATTAACCGTGCAGCACCCCTATACGCCATAGGAGAACCCCATTGAATGGGAGGAGAGGACCATGAAACTCTACTTTCTCCTATGATCGGACGGGTATGACGATCTACCCAATTAAACTACTATACTACTCAAACTTGAGTTTAATTATTCAAATCTAATCTAAATAATTAAAATCAGATTATATGTATAATATATATGTCATAAGAAATGCTACTCTGTATCAATTAAAGAGAAATCAGCAATTCGAAGCATGCATTTTCAAAATTTTTTAGCGAAAGACTACAGATTAAATATTTAATCTATTAGCATGTCCTAGATCTAATCTAGAAACTACCAAACAAGGATCATATGATATGTATAAAAGCAACATCTGAATCTATATATGATTGATCATATCAATCATACAATCCAATCAAATCTGAAACAAGCATTCTAATCAGGAATAGATCCTATCTACTGAGATTAGATTCTTTACTAGAGTAAGGGTTAATGATCACCACTATTGGTGGACCTAGTAAAGGATTCTTCCTGATGTCTAAAAGCCGCACAGCACGTCCAGCCTCTATAGGATGTCCACTCGAAGTCCTGATCAGATCGTCCTTCCTGTGAGTGCTAGCTCACGCGAAAGGCACTGGATGGCTGATTTGTGCTCCTTTCTTTAGATCACCCAAATTCTTCTAGATCAGAGGATGGAGCAAAAGTAGGAGATGGTGGTATAGCAAAATATACAACAAGACACTCTTGATCTTTCTTCTCACAAAATCTAGGGCGAAACCCTAAAGACTTACCCTTGAACTCACGCCCAAAGAGGAAGAAATTTTCCTCTTTTTGTCGCATAGAATGACCCGCCCCTCTCTATTTCATGCCCCCACTCTATCAGAACAATTTTCCATGATAAACCTTCTCTCTTTGTTGCATAAAATTAGAAGGGATTTTAAGGTAGGCGTGGAGAAGAGATAGGATAGGATAAACACTAGGCAGTTTAGTTTAAATTCAAACCTATTTGAATTCAAAATCCAACTAATCCTATCCTATCCCTAGGGGGTGCAAAAAAGAAGAGAGAAATATCAGAATGGAATGGGAAATCATCATGCAAAAAGGTTTCTCACGCATGGGAAGAGAAGTCGGCATGGGGAAGAGTCCAATAAGATTTGGACTCTAAGTTCTCATTCAAATTCAAACCTTTTGAACTTCAAATTTAAACCAACTTCATCCAAATCTAAAAGGGATCAGAAGTGCACATCAATCCTCTTCTGGGTGTGAGAAAAATTCATGCAGAGACATTGCGAGAAAAGAAGGGTGCAGAGAAAGGGTGGTGCATGGGCTTTGATTCAAATTAATTTGAACTCAAATTTTATCCAATTAGGTTCTCAACCAAACTAAATTAGGTTGGACCCGTTTAAACTGTTGAAACTAATCTAATTAGATAATAAATTATCTCGATTAAATCTTAATCAATTTAAAAATTAATCGAATTTAAGTTTCAATCAAATCAAGAATTGAACACCCATAGCGATTAGGTTATCTTATAACCTAATCGAATCAAACTTAATTCAATTAGATTTGATCCAAATCTTAATGCTCAATCAAATTTAGCTAATTAGTAATCAAATCACTAATCACCTCCTATAATTCACCAACTATTAGTGAATTGATTTATTACAATTTTTGCACAAGATTAATCATTACTCAAATTGATGGTTATATCATAGAATGATTCTCAATCATCAATCAGCCACACGATCAGTCAGAAATTTCTTTTGAGTGTGACCCCATAGGTTCGAACCTAAGCTAATATCATCGAAATAATTTTTATTACCAATCAGAGTGACCATCTAGCAATAATACCTGACGTTCGGATAGATCGAAAGATTGCTAAGCAACATTCAAGAATCCATTGGCATATGATTACTGTATAATTCATCCCTTTGATCCAAATACTCAAAGTAACCTCGGGTTAACTGTCAATCCAGAAAGATCATCTATATTGTATTTCAACTTTTCAAATCCATCACATGAATTATCTCGATCAAGGTTTTACTGAATTAAAATACAGTGACGTATTAACACCTACTTATTTG
>KE504642.1:560103-575052 GCA_000441515.1 Elaeis oleifera | reverse complement strand
GAAAAAAGAAAGAAAAAATAGGATTAAAAATAGAAAGAACAAAAGAAAAGAAAGAAAGGAAAGTAGAAAAAAAAGGAAGAAAAGAAGGAAAGATAGAAAAATAGAACAAAAAGAGAGAGAGACGGAAAATATCTTCCAAGATGCATGCTCGGGATCGCTACCGTCTGTTAGGATGGATGGGACAGCAAAACACCACATTCTATGGAGAAACCGGCCTCTGTCTCATGGGATTTAGAACCTTGAGTGGCATTCTAATAATGATCCCTATCAATATCTAGAGAGTGCAGTGAAGCATTTATTTAAACAGGTAATGATTAAACACTAGATTAAATATTAGATCAACATATACAATAAGTAAAGAGATTCAACCTTTAAGAATAGTAGCAATTTAAATCAACAACGGAAGTATATATGCACATGTAATTATGTGTATTTACAACTAAAACACTTCTTAGCTTCAATATAAGCCATATAATAAGACCTTCAAAGTATAGACAAGATTAAGCATTTACCTGGTAGCTGCTATTCATCTGCTTAAAGGGCTTGCAAGTAGCTAGACAATGATTAATTTGAACTCTGATTTCATGGATATGAGTGATCCTAGAATCAGTCTTTAGGACATGTATCTACTTCTTATGAAATATTTATATCTTAGGATACATGTTGAAAATTACCAGTGCGAGAATTATGCTTATTTAATAAGTCCTTATATAGGGAGGACATATTTAGTATGTCTTTAAACTTAATATATCTCTAGATATGGTATGTACTTGCTTTTCAAGCATGTACTTTTTTTTATGTACTTATTTTCATCTATTTAAAGAGATGGAATCTCATTAATGAATTGATTTTTTTTTAAATTTTCCTTTTAACAAGGTATCAGAGCAATTACCGCACACTCTCGACAACCCTAGCTCTCCACCGCTCCTTTTTCCACAACAGGCTGCAGTAGCCCTTCTTAGTCACAGTAGTCCTAGCCACAGCAACTTTTCACAGTAGCTCTCGCCGCAGCAGCCCACGTCATAGCCCTTCCTCTTCGCCGACAACCTTCAAAGCCCTAACCATACCGAGGTTCCAACTCTCTTCTCAAAATCCTATCTATCTCCTTCCTTCTCAAAGCCTTTTAAACTACCACCACCACCATTTTCTGTCTCTTTATCAGCCTTCTTCATCGCCCTCTTCCTTCACCGTTAGAGATCTCAAATGACAGTTGCCTTTAGTTCTTGCTGGAACCCTAGCCGCCACTTAGGACTTTGAATTCTTATTCTTGTTGGATCCTTATTACTACAGTCTTGAAATGAATCTGTTCCCACTATAGCAATCCATCATTTGCCATCTTGGAGGTCTGATTAATACTTCTGCTTGCTGTTTGCTAAATCTGCTTGTGATTCTACAAGATTGACTGAGGAACCTTCTGTGCATACCGAGCAATCTATTCTTGGATAAATCAATATAGGTTTCTTTCCTATACCATGCAAAAGTTCTTTGACTATCTTTCTAGCTATCTACTCATCACGAAAGTGGTACACTGCCCATGATTTCTCTGTCTCGTTGTTTTTATCCTCTTCTCTGGCTATCACTTAAAGGTATCCTTCCTTCTCTCTTTTATTGTCTGGCTGTCTGATTGTTTCATCCTCCTCTCTGGCTGCTATGGTATCCTTAAATCACGACAATAAACAACTTTCAACATCTTTGACTCTTGATTCTGACACTGCAACAAAAAATCTAATGGCAGCTATAATAAAGCTCAATGGCACTAACTACTTTTTGTGAATCCAATCATTCAAACTGTTTATTAGTACCCAACAAAAGGTACGACACCTGACTGAAGATCTTTCAAATTTCAAAGATCCTATTTATGACAGTTGGCTGGCTAGTGATTGTTGTGTTATGTCATAGTTGTTGAATAGAAAAATATTGGTGCTGGTGTCATATTCCTGAAGACAGCTAAACAAATCTAAGACACCCTCAAAGAGATGCTGTGATAAACAAGACCATCATAACACCATTCACTCCATCATCCGAACAGTTAACTGATATTTTAACTAAATCTCTATCTTTTGATATTTTCAACTCTGTGTAACAAGTTGAGCATGTTTAATATATATATGCTCCAATTTGAGAAAGAGTATTAGAATTATGCCTATTTAATAAGTTCTTATATAGAAAGGATATATTTAGTATGTTTCTGAACTTAGTATGCTTCTAAACATAGGATGCACTTACTTTTCAAATATGTACTTCTTTCTTTATATACTTATTTCTCATATATTTAAAGAGATGAAATCTCATTAATGAATTAAATTTCTTTTGAACTTTTTCTTTTAACAATCAGAATTATTCTAGGAAGGAATGTTATGAATGTAATAGCCAAAAAGGCATAAGTCATGTTCTATGTGCAAGCAGCATGGAATGTTATAAAAGGCTTGCAATCACTCATGTCTTATGCTATTCATCTGTTTATAAGGCCACCAATCAGACTATGATAAGTACTTATGTTCATAATCTGTCCAAGGTTCTTAACTATAAGCTAAATGTTCTAACTTCTAAATTTAACACCTAGAGAAACATAAAAGATTTTCATTTTAAATCAATGAAGTCCTCTCTCAAGGTTCCAATCATTCGACTCAACCGAATAGTAAATCTCTTACATTGATCACAATGAGAATTTTGATCTTGATGTGCTCCTCTTGAGGATAACTGGACCTATTGGATAATTTCTTTGTGTGGTTATTCATGCAACAAACTAGAAGCTGGAAAAGAGGTTTTACATTTACCATATGCAAGTATCTAAAAAATGCATAACAATAGTGTGTCCTGGTTGATGCATTTGGATAGTAGCAATTTGCCGCCTGATACCAATATTAAATTTAAAAGAGTCCTCATTTTATACTAGTCTCTAATGTCAAGAAATCTTGAAGACATCCACAGATTTCAGATCGCGATGAAAAACTATCCGCACAAAGGTAAAGATCGGATCTTTAATAGGTTAGTTCT
The DNA here is from genome assembly GCA_000441515.1 of Elaeis oleifera. NCBI lineage: Eukaryota > Viridiplantae > Streptophyta > Magnoliopsida > Arecales > Arecaceae > Elaeis > Elaeis oleifera. Next base: position 572,055 of record KE504642.1, on the reverse strand, counting down.
TAATCTTGTTAATATAATGATGCTTAAATTTGAGATATGATCTTCATGCATGCTTAATTAGATTAAATCTAATTAGATTTAAAATGTTTAGATCTAAAAAAATTTTCACTATGATTTATTTGAAATTTCTATATACATACTTGTCACAATAAGATGGTTTTTTCTTCAAGTGATATCAGCAGTCTTACTATTACTAGATTAAGATCTAGATCTCATATTTGAAAATCTAAATTTTAATGATCACGAGATCGATTTCAGATCTGAAAAATTATTTTCAAGATCTAAAATCAAGAATGATGGATGATCATGCAATTATTTTCAGATTTGAAAATTTATTTTCAGATCTAAAAATCTGATTTCAATTGATTAGGAGAAGGATTTCAAGATCTGAAAATCTATTTTCAGATCTAAAATTCAGATTTTTATGTTTACGTAATTTTTGTAAGATCTGGAAATTTATTTTGGGATTAAAAAATCTGATTTTTTATATTCATGCATTTGAAATTCTTATCTAATCTTCATGTGATCTGAATTTATTAGATATGAATTTTATCTTTATTGCATGTTCATATATTAGATGATGTTCATAGATAGAGGCCAATCTTGATGTAATCTATGATGATATGGATGTTTCAAATTAAAATGATTGATTGAACATAAGATAATATTTTAGAAGTCAATCTTAGATCATCCTGAAATAAGGTTGTCCTAACATAACGATGAAAGCTAATTATGCTGACAGGTTGTCCTAGGATGAAAAGAGATTGATATGATAAAATATTATAAAAATTTGACATGAACATAAGATTTTTAATTTAGATTATATGATAATTGTATGAATGTTTTGCATGAATACATGTAGTGATCTCCTTGAATCACTACAACTCTTGAAGTAGGGTGTATCATGAACACACGCCAAATTGATTTGCAACTCGCAACCTGTGGTGGTGGAAATCAAAGGGCAAAATCAATTTGAAATTGATTGATCAATTGGTATCTAAGGCACGTGATAGAACGATGGTTATTTAATTAGGACTGTTGCTTTATGCATGGAGAGTCTCCCACCAATTTTGAACTTGGACAATTTGATTGATTAAATTTTTTGGATGCCTAGTATTGAGTTCACCACATATGTTGCATTTGCACCATGATTCCGATCTTGATGAACCAAGTCAGGATCTCTCAAATAGATCCATGATAATTGTGGATTTACATCGGATATAAATTAAACAATTAAAATAAAGAGACCTAAATTAAATCTCCTCACACATATTAAGTCTGGTGGTTTTTCACCATTGTAGATGTATGGACGTCTTTCTGATGTTGATTGTTCTTGACTAGATGTAGTGGTTTAGTTACATCGAGAGGCACAACCACTCTATTAGTATGAAATGTTGCAGTATGAAGATTAGAGGTGGCAATTGGGTCAGGTCGGATCATATATGGGTCGGATCAATGTGGATCGAGTCAGAAAATTATCAACCCAAACTCGATATATTTATTAAATAAATCAAAAATTTAAATCTGAATCCAATCTATTTATTAAACAGGTAACCCGACCTGACCCATTTAATTCATTTATTAAATAGGTTAATTAGATTAAATAGATTAAATGGGTTAAACGGGTTAAATAAGTTAAACAAGTCAGATTAAATGGGTTAGAAATAGATTAAGTAGATTTTAAATAGATTTTAAAGTAGTTAAACAGATTAAACTGGTCGGATTAAATGGGTCAGAAACATGTTAAACAGGCTAAATAGATTATCTGACTCGATCCAATCTGAATATTAAACAGGTTAAACAGATCAGATACCTAAAAGTCAAATCCAATCCAAATATTAAACAGATTAAATGGGTTGACATGTTTATGACCCAAATCTATTTAGCCTAAATTCAAATCAATTTATGATGGATCGAACACAAGTCGGGTCATATTTTGTCGGCCCTAATGAAGATGGGGTTGGGCTCAATATCTATCAGATGAGAGATCCAATGACGGCTTTATAATTACATTAAACGATAGATCTGACTTAACTAAAGAATGGGGCCAATATCTATCAGATGAGGCCTTCATGACTTAGAGACTGAATATCGCTACAACATGCTTGAGAAGCATTGGATAAGAATTGTCCACTTATCGATAAATGTGTCATCAATATCTGTCAGGTGAGATGTGCATATATCAGTGAGATTATATTATCCACTTGAAATCCTGATCGTGAAGGACTTCTATTTCTCTACCAAAGGAGTGTAAAAAATTTGAGAAAATAGCGTGAGAAATATTTATTTTAAAAGATCCTAAAATAAATTGAAAATCAAGTACAAAAGTTTAATTAGAATCTCTTCTCTCTACAGTTCACCATGTCAACTTTCAATCCTTTAGTCTGAATTCTTGAAACCAATCGATTATCCAAAAATAACTACAAAGACTGACTTAGAAACCCCAAAATAATTCTAAACTCAGAAAAGATACGATCAAGACCCCTTTGTTTTGCCTAAACATCCAATTGCTGAACAACGAATAGTATTTGAAAAATGGGTGGATGATGATAATAAGGTTAAATGCTATATCTTGATGTTGATGTCTAATAAACTCCAATGCCAACATGGGGACATGAAGACTGTCAGGGCTATAATAACTCACCTGCAAAAATTGTATGGTGAGCAGAGCCACACTGCACTATAAAGTATTCAAGAGACTCTTCAATACTAAGATGCAGGAAGGATAGTCAGTCCATGATCATCGTTTGATAATGATTAAGAACTTAAAAGAACTTAAAAATCTCGAGATGACCATGCACAAGAAATTGCAAGTAGATTTGATCCTACAAACCCTTCCTAGTTCATATGGACAGTTTATAGTAAACTACCATATGAATAAGATCGATAGTACTTTACCTAAATTACTGAATATATTGGTGACTATTGAGGAGACCTTGAAAAGTTCAAAGGGTACTATTTTGCTATGGAGTGGGCATCTACTTCCAAGAGAAAGTCTACTTAAAAGAAGAAGAATCCTGTAAAGAAATAAAAATAAAAAGCAAGCCAAAGAAGGATGCTCCCAAGAAGACGGCTGATAAGAAAAATATTTTCACTATAATGTTAACAGCCACTGGAAGAGAAACTGTCCTGCATACCTGGAGAGCCTGAAAAAAAAGAAGGGGATACACCTTCTAGAAGATATGTCAAATCTGCTTGTAATTGAATCAAATCTAACGATATTCTCTACTTCTAGTTGGATCTAGACTGATTCTAGTACTCATTTATGTACTTCTATATAGGGTCTAGTAGAAAGTAGAGGACTAAGAGAAGATGAAATGATCCTTCGGATCAGTAACAGAGTAAGAGTTGCTATTGTAGCCATTGACACCTATCCTCTGCAATTACCATCAGGATTTAGTTTAGTTCTTAAAGAATATTATTATGTACCTATTGCTAGTAAAATTTGATTTCTATATCTATACTAGCACAATATGAATTCTATTTATTTCAGAATAAAGTGGTTGCACTTAGTCTCCTAGTCATATGGATCCTTGCAGTGTATGTTGACTGCAGTAGGTTCGCTGTAGGAGTAGGATGTGCATCTAGATGGAATCTATCGATCTTTATATGATTTATGAAGTTGAGTTCTTAAGACCGTGACCACAGCAATTTGATTAATGAAAAAAAATTTCATGAGATTCTTGATATGGACTCGAGCAGATTAAATCTTATATATGACAGATGATAGAATTTGATGAGTTTTTATAACCTTCATCTTGTCGGAACTCATGATAGAAGAACTGAATCACACGTTACTACATCTAGAGGTTCAAACTCTTTCATTCTACTGGATTGCTACTACATGCTACTAGACATCACTGATGGATTGTGAGGTCTGCGAGAATTAATTGATGGTTAATAATTCTCATTGGATGAGTTGGAATTATTCTGATCCATTGAAAGAAGTTTTAATGATATTTATAATAGAGATCATAACATGTCTTACTATCAGATAGAATAGAACATGCGGGATCACACACAAAAGAAGTTTTGACTTGATCAAATAATTGAATTATGAATTCGATTCATAGATAAATCTAATTATCAATTTGATTGATGATTGGACTAAGTTGTAAAAGTTACAAGAGAGAACTTACTAAAAGTTAGTGAGTTAGAAAAGAACAATTAGCAATTGTTGTTGAATTAATCACTAACTATTTGATTTGATCATTTAATTAATGATTGGGCTTAATACAAATTAAATTGGATTTAATTTACTTTATTTTGGTCTAGTCCTAGTTAAATTTGGATTTGACTAAATCTAATTGAATTTAAATTGGATTGGATTCAAACCAAATTCAATTAGGGTTAGAAATTGAGATCCCAATCGGATTGAGATTCTCTCTCATCCCACATGCCAAGTTTGAATTTGATTCAAACCTTTAAAATTTGAACTTGATTTAAAATTGAAAGGATAAGTTAAATGGATAAGAGTATGGGGTCTATAAATGAGGCCAAAATGAAGGGACGCCCTAAGTTTTGGATCCGGCCCTCTTCTCCTCTTATTGCCGACCAAGACTCTCCTCTCTTCTTGCTGCCCTAGAGGAAGAGCCCTCTTCTTCCTCTCATCTTCCATCCTCTCCATAAAAGGTCTTCTTCCTAGTTTCTTGAGAAAAAAGAAAGAAGAAGCCATATTCAGTTTGAAGGGAGAGAGACTTATAAGGGAGCTAGTATCTCGGTGGTCTTCAAATTCTCCTAATCAAGATCAATCCTATGTGGATATTTATAGAGGTCGGACGTATGTATAGCTTTAAGAAACTTCAAAGACATCCACAGATTTCAGATCGCGGTGAAAAACTACCCATACAAAGGTGAAGATCAGATCTTTAATAGGTTAGTTCTTAATCTTGTCAATGTAATGATATCTAGATTTGAGATATGATCTCCATATATGCTTAATTAGATTAGATCTAAATTTTTTTTTTACTAACGATTTTATTTTGAAATTTCTGCATGCATACTTGTCACCCTAAGATGATTTTTTCTTCATAGAGTATGCTAACAAGACGGGAATGGAATTCATTGCCTTACTTTTCTTTTTTTTCTTTTCATTTTCTTGAAAAATAATCAATGACATAGAGGGTGTATAAGAATGGAGGCACAGTCAATGTTGAATTGAATAATCATTAGAGGATGGAGGATGAGAGTAGAGGGTTTGAAGGGAATGGTTGGAATAGGGAAGGGTAACTGAAAAGATGTTCAAATAGGCAAAAGGAGAGAAATGGCATTTTCATCATTTGAAATGGCAGGCTAACACCACCTGCTAGTTGGAGAGCTGGAGGACCAATTTGGAGCTATTTAGAAACTTGAAAGATCAATTTAGAACTTTCTAAAGTTAGAGAGGATCAGAAGACATCATGTTCAATTAGCAACTCTACTAGTTACATTTCCAGAAGTCAAGGATTTTTGGAAGCTCTATAAGTAGCACTTCATTCATATCATTAATGTTCTTTATCACAAGATCACCTGCCTCCTTGGAATGGCAAACACACTCCTACCAAATAGTTGAATCTGCTAACACTCTCACTGCCTTTCTATAGGAATGCCCACAGCATCTTGGCAATCCTTGATGCAACCCCCACCTCATTTTGTCAATCCTTGATGCAAGCCATTTTGACGGTTTAAATAGCAACATGAGGTAAGCTAGCAGTGGCAAAAGGATAGTATTTATAAGAGTAACTCTTTCTGCCCAGGAGAATAACGTACCCTTCCAACATGCAATTCTTGAACTCAACTTTTCAAATAAAGATATCCAATAATACCTTGGAAGCATTTGCCGAAACAAACGTACTCCCAAATAGATAAACATCAGGATCTTTATCTCTAATCAACTTTCTAAAATTATTTATAATAGATGGCTTGGCAAACCCCCTATAATTCCAAGATAGAATTTTCATTAGGAGGTTTAAAGCATCAGTACACATCACCATTGAGGCAGTCAATCTCTCGCTCAGACAAGAAGCTTCAGGATCAAGAGCAAGGTCCTCTATAGAAGAGACATCCTATGGCTAATTAGGTGGATGAAGACAAGAACCCAAAGCGGGACCCACCATCACAATGGTGGCCCTCAACATTTCGAGCTTCTCCCGATGTATCTCCTCCATGCTCATAGAAAGATTTTGCTATTTTCCTACCTGTGAATGCCCACTTCCAGAGGTCGAAGATGACCTTTTCTCACAACCATGGCTGACCACATAAATGAGCTTGAAGTTTCCTATGTAGAACAACCTTTAGGACTCTTGGAAGGTCTAACATTGGGCACAACACTAGTCTGTAGAACCTTCCACTAGAGACACTAGCCAAACCATCAGCAACACCTAGTGTCACTACATTATCAACTCTATTAAAGTTTGGGCCCGGGTTGAGTTGGGGAGAGTATGATCTTAGTCCATTGGGCGTTGAGGACACCTTTTCCTCATCTTTTTTGCATCCACTTGTCCCATAATTACACCATCCATTGGCTGATTCTATGTACTCTCCTTATCCGTTGCCCCAATGCATCAAAGCTTGATCCCCCACTATCTATCCCACTATCACTACAAAGCGGAATACGTCCAGGTAGTCTCCTCTGATTGTTCTCTCTTAACTGTCTACCAACCCTCCTGCATGACAGTTGTGGACAACTCGGCATTACGATTACCACCACTACTACCGAAGCTCGCCTTCCGAGGATCAGAAGCAGTGGAAGACACATCCTTCTTCTTTCAGCACACTGATGGGAATCCTATTCACCACCATCCACGGACCACAAAGACATTTTCCTTCTCAATGAATATGTTCAGTCTCATCCCATGTTATATGAGAATAACGGCCCTCAAGGTGTCCAATTCTTCTGTAGAGAAAGCATACGGTGGAGACATTCTTGTATTGAAATTATTGCCAATATCGTCATCCTTGAGCAACTATATCAATTCCTAGATGCAATGGCTGGGACAAATCAATCTGAACATAGGCTTTAGCATAGCCTCCACCGCTCCACTGATCACCTTCTCAGTCCAAGTATTGAGGATTAGAGGAGTACCAGCAGAAGATGCTATCTTCAGTAACATCTTTCTATCCCAAAGCTCGATTGGCAAATTTGAAAATCTCATGCAGATCGAAGCATGAGTAACAGAATCAGTATTAGATCGAAAATTGGGACGTCATCTTTCAATTGCCAAGATTTGACCAGCTATCACCTAGGGACCATTGGCCACAACCCAGTCTCCATCCATCTTATCAGAGAACTGAAACATTAAAAATATCTACTTGATGGAGAAATCATCCTAAAATCCTTCACCAATTTCCACCTTGTTTTAGTTCTTTGAGAGCAAAATCATAAGACAAGCCCATACCAAAAAACTTACCAATCAAACAACTATTCCAGCATTCACAGGCCCTCTTATATTCTTCATCAAAGAGGAACACTGCTTTTGAGAATTTCATTTGAAGCCTAGCAACCTCATCATCTGTCACTTTGCTAGACTCCCAATGATACCATCTTTTCCTTGAGGCACTTGAGCTCATGAGGGAGAGCCAAGAGACACCCCCTTCTGCCTCTTTACAAAGGACCTACGAAGATCCCACCATGGCAACATTTTCAACCATGACGGGCTAGCACTGTCGACCGGACGATGCTAATGCACTTCTTTATTTTCATCTAAGACTCAGTTTCTGTCACCATAGAGATGAAACACTAGGCATTCGAGTGGATAGGTATTCGTCAAGCGGTATATCAATACCATTCATCTTCTTTAACAAAGTAATGTTAAGTGACCATCATATGGTAGCTAGCGTAAAGTTATTGTAGGATAAAAATATCCTTGATATATGTTAGTTATCTAGGTTGGAGTCTAGCACCAAATGAGGAGTTTGATAATAAGAATGTCTGGATCGACAACCAAAATCACTGTGAAATCAATAGATGGATCACCTTCTTCTCACAACCTAGCTGCTGCAATTATAGGGTCATCAATCCCTATCAGCGTTTAAGCCAAAAATTAATAAGAAGTAACAACCTATGTTCATGAAAACAAAACAATAAGTAGAGAATGAAATTGATCTATAAGGGATAAGAAAGTGGACCTTGTGGAGCAAGACGTCCCTCTCATCATAAGCTAAAGTGGCAACACAATTGACATGCTTGATCTTGTGGGAGATGATAGTGAGCTCCTACTTGAGGGTCTCATGGGTGGTAGCAAGGTGCTGGTTGTCGATGAGGAGGCCTTGGATCTCTTGGAGTTGGGCAGTGAAGTGCTCATCAATGATGCAAAATGAGGGAGGAGAGGCCAAGGAGGTCTGCAATCGAAAGAAGGGAGCTCTCGGAGGTCATCTAGGAGGTTGGGGTGCATCAGACCAAGGACATGGCTGAAGTAGGAAAGTGGTGAGGTGACATGGACTGGTGGCGATAGGCCGTTCATTACTTGGGGTAGCATCCTACTCCTATCAACATCACCGGCGAAAAACCTTGTGGGGACGAGAGGGAAGGATTTGGTGGGATCGTAGGCCAATAGAGGAGGTTGCATAGAGGAGGACAACATCTGTGTGGCATGGAATGACCATGAAGTTTCTCCTCCTTTGACTCTGTCCTTTTAACCCCTTGGCTGAGTTCAATACTTCATTATAAAGGAATGAGAATAGAATTTTTTGCTGAATGAGAGCCAGTGGAGGGATTTTCTACAAAGAAATATACAACAGCTCTTTTTATGAATAGCTAGTGGTCTTTGTCACTTCCTAGTGCTCTTATACATTATATCTAACTTATTCTATTACTACAAGTTGAACTTTAGAATCAAAAAGGTAGTTTTGAGGATAGAACTTCCTTTTCCATTTTTTTTCTAGGATATGATGGGATGAATGAGATAGAACAAGGGAATAGATTATGCTAGCAAGATGAAATGGAATTCATCCCTCACTTTGTTTTTTTCATTTTCTCGAGAAATAATCAATGGCATAGAGGGGTGCACAAGAATGGAGAGATAGTCAACATCAAATAGAGGACCAGATCATTGGTGGTCATCAAATAATTACTAGAGGATGGAGGACGAGAGCAAAAGGTTTGAAGGGAATGGTTGGAATACGGAAGGGATAACTAAAAGATGTTTAAATATGTCAAAAAAGAGAAAGGATATTTTCATCATTTGAAATGACAAGCTAACGCGGCCTGCTAATTGGAGAGCTAGAGGACTAATTTAGAACAATTTAGAACTTAAAGGATCAGATTGAATTTTTTAAAATTAGAGAGAATCCAAAGACATTATGTTCAATCGGACAACTCCACAAGTAGCACCTCATTTATATCACTAATGTTCTTTATCGCAAGATCATCTACCTCCTTGAAATGGCAAAGGCACTCCTTACCAAATAGTTGAATCCGCTAACACACTACCTTTTCATAGGAATGCCTATCTCATTTTATTAATCTTTAATGCAACCTATTTTGATGGTTTAAAAATCAACATGAGGTAAGCTGATAGTGGCGAAAGGATAGCATTTATGAGAGTAACTCTTCCAACCCAGAGTAACATTGCCTTCCAACATGCAAGTCTTGAACTCAACTTTTAAATAAAGACATCCAACAATTCTTTGGAAGAATTTTGCGAAACGAACCTAATCCCAAATAGGTAAATGATAAGGAGCCAATCATATAATTCAACATCATAGCAAAGAAGGAAGCCATCCAGACGGAAGTATATTTTTGTTAAAGTTAACTCACAACATAACGTACCAAAACATCAAATTAATCTCAAAAGATATATACGATCAATACCCATCCGACTATACCCACCAAAACATGCCACATATTTATTACGATCGGATCTCAGCCTTCGAGCACCATCAGCTATCAGTGCCATGATGCCCTTTCTAATCGAAACAAAGGGCATGCATCCCTATTTATCTATCAACGAAACGATGATAATAAAATATAATTATGATTGAGTACAGATCAATTCGATCGGATTGAGAAAAAATTTTATCCGATTGAATCTAATTGAATTGACAAAATTCAATCCGCTACCAATCATTTATCATGCATAAATCGTTTGAAATCGAAGTGAATGATTTACAGCAAATTCGAATGGATTGTATCAATTTAAATTTCAATATTGATCCAATATTAATTTTAAATTCAAAATTAACCCACTTAAACTTATTATTTTTTTTATCAATTTAATGTAAAAAAACCTAAACCTTTAGAATGCAATCAAAATGAAGTATTAAAATATTAAAATTTAAACGATGCCGTCCAAAATAAAATAAATTTATAAATACTATATCAATTATATTCAATTTTATATAATTAAAATATAAAATCGAATCCAATCATAAATAATCAATTTTTTATAAATTTCAACTCGATTTTATCCAATTTATACCTTTCAACCGATCGAAATCGATGCTTATTAAATCAAATTAAATAAATTTCTTCAAATTTTGATTATTTGCTCAACCCTAAATACGATAACCAATCCATGATTCCACCTCAACCAATTCGGAAGCCTCATCCGTCTTTACATTATTTTAGAGGCATTCATGGGCTTGGCTTTTAATCTCCCTGGAATCTTGATCTCGACAGGCTGGATCACGTATATTGAATCACATACTTTAAAACTGGATATATATGATACAAATATAAAGCGTGTCTAGATATTCAAATTCAAGCCAAGTGACCGTTGAGCAAAGAAACTACTTAAGAGACTATCAGCATCAGATACACATCAATCAACCATGGCAGTTATAAATTTCTAAATGATATCTGTGAGGGAACTATGTAGGACAGCTTTTATATGATTTCTCTGTTCACCTGGGAGCCTTTTGACTCTTATCATTATACCATAATTAAGCCAACAATATGATTTCAGTTACACATGATAAAAAAGAGATTGCATGTGGAATTATGACCAACATCAACACTAATGGCCAATATCCTTTAAACATAGCATCCAGGGAGTTAATGATGCTCCCATGTGCATGAGGCAGAGGACAAATGCTGTACTCTGAGAGGAAAGAGAAAAAAAAAAAGAAACCTATATGATCATGCATGCAGACGGGCACTCGTGCTTTCTGCATCAAACCCTATTTCTTAATCTGTTCGGCATTCAACCTAATCTATCCATGTGAGACCCATCACTTTTGCCACAAAGCTGTAACGGTCAGCAGCTTCATCAATCTACCATAAGAAACAGATAAAAACAAAGCACCAGTTAGAATGTCATGTATGCTGATCAAGTTCCAAAATAGGGTAGAAATGCAGACCATTTTTTGAGTAGGACGGCCAGCTCCATGCCCAGCCTTGCACTCAATACGGGCGATTATTGGGTTTGTCTGTGGACTGTTCTCGACACTCGTACAGAGGACATATTGCATTGTCTGGGGACGATAAGTAAACCAGAAGTAGAGTTATTGCCAGGAAAAGATATAAGAATATGAAAGCAAGTTAAAAAATCAGTGAAACAACATCGTTAAACCTCATGGGAAAACTTAACATCATAAGTGCTGCCTGGTTAACAAGTAATTATACAATCAAGGTTTTGTATCCTGACGGGACTTGAGGCATCTTGACCATCCCGTCCTATTCCTATGAGAAAACGGGATCGAGAAGGATTCGGGACTTCGAAGCCCATATACATGGGGAGAGAAGAAGAAAGAGGAAAGAAGGAATAGAAGGAAAATGAAGAAAGAAAAAAAAGAATGATGAAAATAAAAAGAAAGAAAGAAGAAGAAGAGGAAAGAAAGAAAAGCAAAAGAGAGAGAAAATGATTTTCTCTCTCGCCTCTCTCTCTTTCTTTCTCTCTAAGGTCTTTCTACATTGATCCTTAGTATTTCTCCAATACTTAAGGATGGTCTTTACGACCTTCCAGTGATTCTCACCTGGATCGGACAGGTATCTGCTCACTACTCCTAATGAGTATGCCACATCCGGTCGCGTAC
>KE504642.1:547260-560083 GCA_000441515.1 Elaeis oleifera | reverse complement strand
CGAAAGAAATGAAAGAAGAAGGAGAAAAAATGAAGGTTATCTACCGGAATGTATGACAAAGACTGTTGTCGGGACGGACGGGATAATAGGGCTCCCGTTCTATGGAGAACCGGGATACCTTCACCCCACAAGATTTAAAACTTTGCATATAATACCATGATTTGATCAAAGACACAAGATGGGACACAAACAAGTGCAAGCATGCATGTTAATAAGAAGTGATGGCTGCTAAAGGAACTATTATGTGGAGATATCTTTAAGAATAAACTAGAATACTTTTCTGTCAATCATCTAATTTAGGGTACAAGTGACATCAAATGGCATAGTGACGATGACCTTGCTTGATGTCGATCTTGTTGAGCAAACATTTATTTGTTTATTAATAAACTTCCATTGTTCTCCACAATGTATTCCTCAATGATATTATAATAAGATGAATCACACTTTCTTTCTTTCTTTTACCTATATAACATAACAAGTTGACCCATTTCTCTAAGGTTGCATGTGTGTATATCAAATCCAAATTTCAGTGAATACATGATTAACAAAGCCACACTGCAGAAGTGCAGAGATATATAATTCTTGCTATGCTACCCCTAAAATTTCAGAAATATTTATCCATGTCCATCATATTTGTGTCAATAAGTTATATATTATCTGAACAGAGGAACACACAACTTTCGACAGAAGCAAGATTTTTTAAAACCATTCCCTTTATAAACAATTTACAGTAATAGAGTTTTAATTGTGTTCTAGTCAGGATTTCAGGAGGATAATATGAACCATATTATTAGGCTATTTACCTAAATAATGCTAATTTAAAAAAAAATATGAAAATAATTTCTTTCCAAAATATTTACCAAAATACTGTCCCAAACAAAATCACCCTATGATAGAACGACTTTATGTGCTGACTCACCATAATTCACGCCATGTGGAAGGTGGAGTCGGCAACTAGTAAGTCGCCCGAAAATAGGACGACTCTATAAGTCGCTCTACGACTCTATAAGTCGCTCTATAATAAAGCGACTTTGTACTTTTCCCAACCACAACCTCAGGATCCAACCATCCTTATCGCCTTCCCCACTCTGCTCCCCCGCCTCTCATCCTTCTCCTCTCGCCCTTCCTGTCTCAATCAAGGAGGCCTCAGTGGCTTCCCTCAATGGTCCGAAGGCGTGAGGACTCCTCCATGGGATAAGAAGAGTAGCATTGATTATTAACGCCAACACTGATGAGAAGGGGGGAAGGGAGGGGAGGATGAGAAAAGATTTCTTCCTTTGCCGCCGGCTTTGCAATGCAATGAGAAAAGAGATTTCTTCCTTTGCTGCCGACTTTGCAATGCAATGAGAAAAAATTTCTGTGTTTGGATAGATTGTGGGTGCTTGTGGTTGGAAAAAGCACAAAGTCGCTCTATCATAGAGCAACTCTATAAGTCGCTCTACGATAGGACGACTTATAGAGTCACTCTATTTTAGGACGATTTACTAATTGCTGACTCCACCTTCCATATGGCGTGAATGATAGTGAATCAGCACATAAAGTCACTCTATCATAGGGCAACTTTATTTAGAGCAGTATTTTGGTAAACATTTTGAAAAAGCATAATTTTATAATTTTTTTAAATAACATTATTTAGGTAAATTGCCATATTTATTATAAGATTCTTCTTCTTCAAGAATCAAGTATCCCTTTTATTCATGTAAAATATCAGCATTCTGTGTTTTCATCTTTGTCTCTTCTCTTCTCTGTTTCTCTCCACTCACATCTCTCCTCCTTTGCTAGCACTCTTTCTTCTTCTTAACCCTTTATTCCTCCTAGATACCCCAACCACATGTACGACAGAATTTTATCAAGTTCTACTTCATAATTCAGCTTAGTATATACACAAATGTTGTCTAATTTTAGAATCAAGCTCAACAAAATCCACAGATCTCTCAAATCCTGTAAACTCCTGAGTAATAATAAACGTTCTAAAGGATTGATGGTTTAGATAAATCATACTTTCCATGAACTCTAAATGGTTTGAGGCTTTGAGCAAAACGGGATGGCATAATCAACTGTGGGTCAAATTTTAAAGCTGGAACCTTGGTACCTTGGGAACCACTTTTCTCAGCACCTCTCTCTCTCATACATATGTATGTGCATGTGTGTGAGTTCCACTTTCATGCTGCCACACAGAAATATGCTGCCACTTTCATGCATGTGTGTGATGTTTCTCCAATTCAACAATGGATTATATTAATCAAACTCATGCTAAAAGCATTAACCAACTCTTGACATTCTGCCCATCCAAAGCATTAATATCAGAAGGTTTCACAACTTTTACGTAAAGGTAATGTGAAACGTCATAGAACATACCAAGTACCAAATCATAATCTTGCCCTCATAGAATTAGCAAATCTAGGGTCACAGCCACATAAAACTGTAGCATTCCAATCAAAACGGTCCATTTGCATATAAAGTGAGCCATAATCTTCAGTAAGGGAAGCAATACAGGTCTGTACCATACTATTAGTTTGAATCCAGATTCCATCTATGAATCAAATTCAATGATAACTTAGGAGCAAACGTATCTGCTATTTGCCGAAGATCTTAAGAAATGATAATGGAGTAATGCTGTTTAAAAAGGTCAATAAAATCCCTTTCAACACACTAAAGTGAAATTAAACTCAGCAGTTGAGAGTTGAGACTGGTTAAGCATAAAGGACTTCACTAAATTAAACATAAATAATGTATTCATTACCGTTCCACACAGCAAAGATAATTGTTTAAGTTGGTGCTCCAGAACTAATCTAACAGTTATACCAAAGATAGCAAACTTCTGGGCATGATGTATGATACAAACTGGTCAAGTATGGATTCATCATTTTATAAAAAATTTGCAGAAAGACAAACATGGATGTTATCAGTGCCTTCGGATATAAATACTGAATTTGGCAATCAATTAATTTTGAGAAAATTGACCTCTATAACAAATCACATCCTAAAGAACCGTACAATACTTTTATAGTTTATTGAATACAATCTCCAGTATTTTACAGCTTCAGTTTACAACATGAAATGTGTACCCAGGGTTAAAAAATAACAATATGTGGAGGCTGAACATTGTAAATATATGCAAACTGAGATATGCAAATATAGAGAAATTTTATTTCATATATTATAAATATTAGGAACTTACTGCCAGTAACTTCAATGAATGTAATGGGACAACACGATCGTCGTGATCAGCTGTGAATAACATGGTTGACGGGTACTGGCAAGCTTGATTGGCACTTTTTTCCCATGGTCTTTTCACATTGTGAAGTGGTGAGTACCTGTACAAAGACAAAACATGCATAAATTTGACATGCAGTAAAGACCCAAAATTTCCAATACACAATGAGAAAGGAATGGTAGAATGATAAACGAGTCTAGCCAGTGCGCACAGTAAATATGCCTTCAAAGACTCCTTTTGTTCCAACATTCATTGTGTCCATTGGTAGATGTTCAGTCCAATTGTATAAAAACTGAAAACCTTCCTACCGTGACGAACATTGGTGGAGAATCTATGTGCAGACCTTTCTTATTATTGTAATCTAATATTTGGAAAGGAAGTGTTTATGCTTCACTATAACAGTCTGAATATTTCGGTTCCAGGTGCAATTGTCAAACTAGTAAAGCTGACTCACATCAATCATATAAATACAAGCGTCAATTGCATTGATGGAAAAGATAAAATGTGCAAGATTCTTGTTTTACCATGTTATGAAGTACAAGAATGAGTTATAGACTTCAATATTAGGAGAAAAGACCTAAATAACATCAATACATATTGTAAGAAAAGGCTTGGAAAACTTACAATATCACCAGAGATAGCACTTAACTATAAATAATGGAATAAGGATTCCCAAGCCTAGCCCAGATAGCTGGGATATGGCATAATAATTATAATTATTGCTGCAATTATGAGGTGTCCATGTTTCCTAGCATGAAAAATGCTATAACTTCAATAACCCACAATAAGAAGCACCCTGGTAACACCAATGGGTGCAATGTCATCAAGGTTAACAAATTCTGTGCCCAGAAGATTGCTAAATAATAAAATGAATGTAGAAACCAATGAAAAACAAATTCACCACCATTCAATAAAATGAATGAATAGCAATGTGCATTTACATACTTGATAAGCCAGTGGAATTCTTCCTCTTTGTCTGAAGACCCATAATCAGTGGTCCATGCATGACCTACATGACAAAAACATATACATGCATCAGGAAGACCAGACCGGGAAATAGCAACTAAAGTATACTGCTAGCCGCAACTGATAAAGAAGCCTAACCTATAGTGAACTTATGGAATCGAAGCATGTCCATGACACCGACATGAGCTAGAGCACATCCAAAGAGATCAGGTCTCTGCCATCACATTTTCAAATTTAGATGCTTTAAAAAATAACTAAATTAGATGATGTGATTTATTTGTAGATAAGCACTTTAAAGCATATTCAAGCAACTTGAACTAAATATGAAGCATATAAGAACAAAGTAAGTACTTGTTAATAAGGGGCCTTACCTGATTTATGCAAGCTGCAACTAGAAGTCCACCATTGCTTCCACCTTCAATACATAGTCGTTTAGAGTTGGTATAACCAGTAGAAATAAGAAATTCAGCACAAGCAATAAAATCATCAAAACAATTTTGTTTCTTTGAAAGGGATCCAGCTTTATGCCATTCTTCTCCATATTCTCCACCACCACGAATATTTGCAATGCAGAATACAAACCTAAGTTCCTTGATAGAATAATACGGCTCACACTGAATGAAGGTGTAAGGTTAATGTTAAAGCCTCCATAACCATATAATAAAGCTGGATGTGATCCATCGAGCTCAATATTCTTCTTTGACACAATGAACATAGGTATCTTGGTTCCATCCTTGCTAGAAACAAAAACCTAAGAGACAAAATTACAGAAGGAAAAATATCAAAAAAAGGATCACTGTGCAAGCAATAAAATCCTGCCTCTTTCACAGACCACTAGTAAAAAGGGAGAAAAGGCAACAACAATAAGTAAAACTTTTCTTGAGCCAACATTAGTAATCAAACTTCTACTGGAATTTGTGGAACAAAAGGTAATCAGATATTTAAACTTCTCTAATGCAAAGAAAAGCATTGTTGAATTTTTGGATTCAAAACATAAGTACGAACCTAAGCACTTTCACATCTTTTACACTAATTAGCACGATGCAAGATTAGAAAGAACTGAGATGAACTTTTACCTGATTAACCTCGAAAACTGTTCGATCAAATCCAGGAACAGAAATTTCTCGAAATATCTTCATTTCCGGAACTTCAGTTGCTAAGTTACACTTGTAAATAATACCTGGAGTAAGGAAGCTAGTAAAGGCAATAAAAACCTCACTGTCTTCACGTCTACCAGAAATCCCAAAGATGGTACCAATGTCTATGGTAAGTGATGCAGCAACGTTCCTGTTTCAAGTCCCTTATTTGCAACACATACTTAACATCACTTAGGTAACTCACCAAAAGCTGGTTACCATTGACAGCTTTAGCTGATTCGAGCACATCCTTTTGGTCTTCTGGCAGAATGTCAGTCCATGAATTTGGCTCCCTAAGATCTACTCGGACTAATTTATTTCTAGGAGCTCCTTTATTTGTCAAAAAGTAAATTCACTGTCATCATTTGCAACAGCTTCATAACGTGCTTCAAAATTGTCAACAAGCTTGATGAAGGGAAGCATTTCAGTACTCCCCTTCAAACCTTCAAGCCCACAAGGAAGCGAGGACAAAGCGCAGTAATATAGTTTGTTAACAGGGTCGCAGCCTTCATCAATGTATAAAGAACATACTGGAGATAACAAAAACATTATTAGCCAAAGAAAATTCATGTCTAAATGGAGAACAAACAAAATTCAATTTACTTCAGGCAAAATCCACAACAATGAAGCATTACTAAGCACCAAAATAGCAATCTCATGCTCTATTAGGGTCTAACAAGAGTAGAAAGACTTTGTTTGCATGCAAACTATACTCACACAAACTGCTCTAATAAGCTCAAGGAATTAATGTGATGTAAAGAACAACGTGGACTTGACTTGGGTTTCCTATATCAGTTTTATTTCTAGTAGGAGTTGGTGTTGGCACATGGCCTTAAAGCAATCCGATTGTATTGAATCTACTATTTGAGATGTTTTATAGATCTTTATTTACACACTCATATCACTGTCAAGTATTTTCAGAGATCAACTTCAAAGCCACAGAGAGAGAGAGAGAGAGAGAGAGACCAGGGTCAATATCAATCAAATATTGAAGTGCTCGACTTAGAACTAATCAGGAGGTAGATTTTTCAGGATGCTTAAAACTTGTTGATCGCTATGGTTGGCATTGAGCATCGTGTTAGACATTGTATAATAAGATCAGTGTGGTTGTTCCTCAAATTATCAAAATTAAGAACCTGCATCAACACATGAATTGTTTACATTAAACTGAAACATCAATAATCCATCTATGTAGCTATTTGAGATGAGGATGAATGTCGAGCAGCTAATCCCCTGACACCAAAGGTTGGTGATGTTGGGGCCAACCTCTATAATGTGCATATAATAAGCTCCACAGTAAGCTAGCTGAGTTGCTGACTCTGATTACTGGTGAAGGTAGGTTGTTCAACAAGGAAGCCACCTATTTGCATTCATCCCATTTGAGACAAACACATAATGAGACACTTAACTCCTGAAATAAGGTCAAGCGATCATTGGGGTGGGACTTGAAAAGGATGGAGGTACAGAAAGGATGCTATCAAAATATACATTATGCTGTTATGATGTTCGGAAATAGCATGATTTTTTAATTTTTTAATTACTTGGAGATATAATGAAATGTGTATATCACTATCCGAGTCTCATCTATTAATCCGATAAGTAATAATTGCATACATCCAAATCAAGACCCAAGATCGAGTTAGATTTGGCTTCAATCTTGTAGAACTGGAGCAACCTAATCAGGCTTGAGTGGATCAAAAGGATCTTGACAAAAAATAGCTTACCAACCCAAAGTTAATGGGTCATTTTTACTCTATAATATAGATCTGACATGATCTAACACAAACATGCTAGGCAACATTCCAACAATTAAAGGACTCACAAACATTTTTTAGAAATGCTTTGTCATTGTGCATCCACATTCACTGATCATCCTTACTTTCTTCTTTACTGTAGTACTTTCATTTCTTCCATGAACTTCATTTATTTCTAGCACTTCATACTACGTAGAAGCGTATGCAAATGAAAATGGGAGTGCATTTTCCGGACATTCTTTATTTTGGAATAAAAGTTTGTCTTTCAAGTATCCTTCTTACTAAGCACATGCCTATTTTTCTCGTATGTACTATATTTGTTTATAATTCTTATAGCGATGTATTGGATTATGATATACATGCAGAAATACAATTATGATGCTCTTTATTATAGTGTAACAAAGTCTCCATGTGTGGCAAGAAATACAAGTGTGGTGAAGCATATATCTGTCACACAACCTTCATCACAATTACAACCCTTATTTTAATATGCACTCATTAATTCCTCTTTGTTACATTACATTACATTATATATTATACATATAACAAAAGTAATAGCAAAGATATTAACCACTCCATGCAACGGCATTCTAGATTTTTTTTGCATTACTTGATAAAAGATAGTGTAACAAGCCAACTTTTTTTGATAGAAGAGGTAATGGTCTATGCAGCAGGGCATCCCTTCCCAAATCCCTTAACCTTTGAAGGCAGGATATGAGCATAATTCTCTCAAGAGATGATTTGATATTTAGGCGTATTTTGTATGACACAAATTCCTTCTCACAAGTGACCAACTGCATACCCCTCCTTAGTATTCACCATCCTCTATACATAAATCCATCTTTGGTGCATATATTCTTTTGTTTTTGGATCATGTTCTCTCTTTGAAAGATAGAGAAACCTAAAGTACCACTTATGATATAAAACCTTTTAAAGTGAGATCAGGGACATGTATGCATCCTCTCATGTACATATGCCTAAAGTTGGTGTCCGCAAGCATTTCAACAAAGATTGGCTAAACATAATTAAACATTTAGTAGTGGGTTAGAAAACTGTTAAGCCACAATTCTAGATCAAGATAGGCGTCTGAGTTAGCTTTTAAATTGATTCATGCCACATGCCCCATCACTCTACAAGGATATCATACATTGGTAGTGATCTTGGCATACATCAATGGCCATGAAGATGTCAAAAAATTTGGTAAAAAATAAAAGGATTATAAGAGAAGAGAGTAGGACAATTCATTGGTATTTATAAATAAGCATAGACAAGATAAAACCACATTAAAGGCCAAAAAGCCACTAATTTTTATAGAGAAGAGAGAAAAGAAAGAAAATGATCCTCTCCCTCCATATCTAATGTTGCATGGGTAGGGACATGAAAACCGGTCTGGTCACATGTCCATGCATCTGGCTTGGCTTTTTATTTATTTTATTTTATTTTTGGGGGGAAGGGGGATGGATGGATAAATGGAAAAGATAATTGTAACTAACACACACAACTCACACATGGATACTCAAATGTTGTAAAAAATAAAGTACTAAAAGGTTTTGAAAAGGTTTTATTTTTTAGTGCTTCCAATATACATGTTTCTCATCCAAACTTTCCAAATAGCATAAATATTTGAGAAAAAAATAGCATTTAATAAAGTTATTTTAATACCTAGATATTGACCAATCTCTAAAAGGAACAAAAGTTCAGTTTTAGTGTTATTAGAAAATAGTTAACTCATTATTGGAAGAGTCAAACTCTATACCTATTTCAAAAATCCTTTCAAGGATCTGAATGTCTAACGAATTCTGATTCAGATCATGTATCTAACACCTATTCTAGAAACTAGACAAAAGTGTCTAGGTAACACAGTCTAAATGATCGCATAAGTCGTCCAATCACTCCTCCTTTTCATCCCCTTTTTAAATTCCCCTTCTCACGTCTCTCCAAGTCAATCTCTAAAACACTAATTCAGAAGAAGAGATAGAATATCTTCCTTCTCATCTTTAGTATCACTATCTAGTTCAGACACCATTATCATATTCTTATTCTAGATCCCCATTAATTGCAAGGTTTAAGGTTAAAGAGACTTTTTCCCCCATTTCTCTCCTTTAAAATTTGGCCTAAACACCCATTCATCTTAAACATAGTGAATTATTCCCTTTACACCTTAAGTACCAAACTTAATTACTCAGCTAAAATTCGAATGACCCTGTCATATCCAGTATCCAAATATGCCCTGCCATACAAATATAATTATATAGCCATAGTTGTCTGTTTTCATCACCATACAATATTAGCATTAGAAAAGCAGCCTGACAAATGACTCAGATTAAATTACAATAGTTCATATATTGATGTTAAAAATAAAAGAAACAGAAACATTTGATTGGTCAGCTATATCAGCCACATGCCTCAAAAAGCAAGCTAGTTATGAGCTAGACATGATTTGAAATCGAAGAATACCATACAAGTAGCTTCGTAATGCATATTCAAATCATGCTGAACTTAAACAGCAAAGTTAATAAAAAGTAAATATGACCAGACTGGCAGCAAAAAGAAGGTGCATCAATGCCCTGATCCTCCTATGATCTCATACATTACTAAATGAGACAGCATTTTTTTATATGTAGATGATGAGAGAGTTGTTGCAAAGTTCTACACTATATAAGAACCAGAAATAAACTATACTTTAAAATATATAAACTAAGTTTAACTAAAAAAATTCATTAATGAGGCAGCAACTTACCTTCCCATCTTCGGTGACACCGGCCCCAAATGTATACTTTGGGTGCTCAGGATCTTTCCAACACAATATATCCTCTGACTGATCCGTACCCAAGTAATGGTAGTAAACCTGGTGATTCAGATTAATATTTGTCTCAGTCCCAGCATCCAATTCACCATCTTCCCTATGGACAATCATGAGTCAATACCATTAAGACAAAACCACAAACACCTTCCTTTTGCAAATATCGATGGGTCGATACTATTAATTCGACAAAGTCCCACTTACTTGGGTGCTGGATATCGGCTATAGAAGAACCCCTTTGCATCATTGGTCCAGCTAACTGAAGAGAACTTGACCTGCATCCATCAAAAATTCCCATCATAAGTTCAAAATAAAAGAAAACAGCTTCAAAGTTCTTCACTCACCCATGATATCGTGTCTGGTTCAGGTTTCTTATCATCAACCCGCATGACTTTGATTGCCACCCAATCACTGCCACTCGCACTAAGCCCATAGGCTAAATACTTGCCATCCTTGCTGACAGAAGAAATACTAAGAGCCACCGTCCCATCCTCACTGAGACCATTGGGATCCAACAAGACCTCTGCCTCCGCATCCAAATCATTCTACAACAAACCAGCAATACCAAATCATCAAAACACATAAAACCATCTCCAAAACATAAACAAGATCACACCTTCCCCAGCCGAGTCATTCTAAAAATAATAGAAATCCATGACACTAAAACATTAAAACCAGGCAGAAACATCCTCAAAATCTGATCTTGATGGAGATTTCCCTATCCAAATCATTCCATGACGGAAACCCGAAATCCCAAATCATCAGAGGAAGACAAAATAAACGCGCCTAAAATCCGAACTTGGAGAAAGTTTTGCCACTACCTGAACGTAGAGGACGCTCTGGGCCTGGAGACCGGTGTTGTGGAAAAGAAATACTTGCCCCACGCTTGAACGGGGTATCATAACGCGGGTGGTCGAACAGCGTCGTGAT
Organism: Elaeis oleifera; assembly: GCA_000441515.1. Taxonomy (NCBI): domain Eukaryota; kingdom Viridiplantae; phylum Streptophyta; class Magnoliopsida; order Arecales; family Arecaceae; genus Elaeis; species Elaeis oleifera. The sequence continues at coordinate 549,277 of KE504642.1, read as the reverse complement.
TTGCCGTCGGAGCCGCTCGCGCTCGCCGCACTCCGCAAGAACGGAGTCCGTCAGCGCAACCTGCTTCTCTACAAACTGCTTCACCTCCTCTGCATCCGGATCCTCCAACCTGCGCCCGAAACCCAATAAAAAGGGATCTTTGTCAGATAAGAAGGGATTATAAGAAGCGAATCGGATCCGGACGGGGACCTCACCATCGATACGGTCGGGACGCGGACGCCGAAGTAGTCGTCGACGACGGACTCGTCGCGGCGGCCGGGGGTAGCCGAGGGCGGGAGGGCGTCGGTGGAGGCGGAGAGGGAGCCCATGATAGGAATATCGGCGGCGCGGGCAGGGTCTTGGGAGGTTTGGGAACAGAAGAGGCGAATGCGCGGTCTTCGTGGGGTCAAAAAGAGGCAGATGGGGAGGCGGGGAGGAGCACGTGAGGAAGGCGTGAGGTGGAGGAAGGGAAGGCGCGATTTAAGGCGGAGGAGAGGGGGGAGGATGTCGCGCGCGTGGAGGGCGGATGAGGACATGGAGAGCCCGGTCCGAAGGGGCGGTAGGGAGCAGCTGGGTTGGTGCTTCAAGAGATTGGCGGGGATGGTGTAAGGATGTCGCCATTATCCCGTAAGTATGTTGCCATGGTCTTGACCATGTGTTTTGATTGGGGTTCCGATTGTATCTTTAGCGTGGAAGCATGTTTCCCCTTCTTCCACGGCATTAACCATCAGATTGTAACATATGCACTTTAAGATCAGTGCAGATCGATGAAAGGAAAATTAAAATAGTTTAAAATCCGTGCAAGATGCGATCCAATGGTTGATGTGAAAAAAGAAATCAATCATTCTTACGTACAAAACATATAACCCGAATCCTTTGATGGGTATGTTCATAAACAACAAATTCCAATTTGATGGCATAAAAAGATCCCATCGCATAGGAATACCGTATTGGGAATCTAGTAAAGAACATCAAGAATATCGAAACTCTTTTTCTACCATTAAAAAAAAAAAAATACCGAATATCTTTTAACTTTGACGTTATTGGTGGATATTTGCTATACTATCCATTTCAAAACGACCCACCATATCATCCGACTCTTGCTCATCGTGCAAATGGATGACATGACGGTTGTCCTTGATGATACCGAACTTTGTGGTGCAGGGGATCCGAATTCGAGAGTAAGAAAGCTTTGGAGCTTTTGACGTTGGAACTAGAGAGTTTACTACATCTAGAGGCTTTGTTGGTGCGCAGCGTCGCATCAATAGATTAATATTGCCAAATGGGTTAGGATGTGGCCTCCATTAGAAGGCTCGCATTAAGATATTGGTGTGTGGAGTAGGACAAATGGATTAGGAGTTGGCTTCCATTACCAGTCACGCATTACCAGGCTGGTGAGGTTTGTGGAGTAGGACAAATGCCGAACTACGGGCCATCCTTCCTCTGCAACATATTGGCAGCATGGATTCTATTATTGATAATGAGCCACATAAAGGCTTTGATCTTTTCAAGGAAGGACTTCCAAAGAGCTCATGGAATGGAGACCGAACACCTCCATTATTTGGAAATGGTAGAATAATTTACAAAAAAGTTTGATATTTTTTTGGTAAGTCAGAGTGAATAATTAATACGAGCATAGATACATACGTGGAAATTAGCAAATAAATATTCAAAATTAAGGTGAAAGATAGAATATTAAAAAAATAATATTTTCATGATAGAGATGAAAATAGTATGGATATTTTCATCTAGATTTATTTTGTATCCAAATCAATCCGAATATGGATAGAAATTTAAGAATCCGACTAATATCCACAACCGTATCTATGTCCGTGGAAGAAAAATAGATATGGATATGGATAAAAAACTATCCGATTCATATGCAAATATCCGAATATATATATAATCCTATATAATTTTATATAATATTTATTAATTTTTAAAATATATATATATAACTATATAAATATATTATTAACTTAATTTATCATCTATTTAGTAATATTTTTGATTCTATAGTTATAAATTTAATTATCTA
>KE504642.1:449888-471596 GCA_000441515.1 Elaeis oleifera | reverse complement strand
AATGATAGGGGTCACTAGTGACCCCACAATCACACGCAGCAATGGCCGACTCTCAGACACAGAGGCATGGTAGAGGATCCTCCCAACTCGTGGTACCTCCAACTCAATCGGAGGATAGAGAGCTCATCCATATTCAGAGCCACTCGTAAGTACTATATCTTTATTGAATATATTTAAAATTTAGCCATTGTAGAATCTAACATTTATTGATCACAATCAATTTTGCAGCACATTTAAAGAGAGCTCCATGCCTTATGTGGTTATCAAAATCATCTAATGATTGATACCAGGGCTGGTGGCACATTCTCCAATTGGCCGTCGGGGGCATATGATGTAGTCTGGGAGATGTTCTAGATAAGTCAAAGATGTTTAATTTAATAATTCATGGTAGGTTTGTATTTTATTTATTAATACACGCTTGCTTCTACTTGTAGGACTACTACCCATTCTTATCTTCTCAAGATGAAGAGGCTGGCCGTCCGATCTTCGAGCAGGTGGCTATATGTAGGTTTCGAAATAGACTACACAACCTTCGACAGTCCGCCATCAAGCATTTCGATTCTCAATCTCCATCGGACTGAAAGTCCTACAGGGATCACTAGATGCGAGCGAATGTATGGGAGGCCCTCTGCGATCAGTAAAGCAGCAATGAGTATGCCAGTAGGCGACAGAGGATCCAACAGAATCAGACCACCCAGTAGGATCCAATCAGACACATGGCGGCTTCATTGGTGCACATATTATGTCCGACAGACTGGTAAGAAATCTATATCAAAATATTTCACTAGAATTATAAAAACTCTTATATACATATTTTAATTAATTTAATTTTATTATTTACTTATTGTAGACACGACAGTTGGGTCATCCATCAGATTGGCTGTAGTTATAGAGGGCCACATACCAGTCTAGGAGGACTGGTGACTATTTTGATTCTACATCACAACAGATCACGATAAAAATTTCAAACTTTATTTACTAATTAAGTTGTTACAGGATCTGATTTTTATATTAGAACTAATGTGTTTTGAACCATGCAAACATGTTACACAGCATACATTGATGAGAGGTATGGTGATGACCCATCTTCTCAACCCCCATTGACCTTGAGGGATGGCTCAGCACCACCGAGGGGTGAGTAGGAGCCGGATGATAGGATTTAGCCACCACTTCGATCCTCCACTGGCTCAATATCCTTCGGCATCCTCATAAGCTTCGACGTCCCAGACCTAGAGTGATGCACACATGGAGGAGATCGTACAGAGGCTTCTGAGCCAGCAACCCCAAAACCTCCTGGATGCCATCCGTGATACGATTGTGGAGCTTCTTCAGAACCTGCAGTTGCGTGACCGACTGGGCTCGTCATCTCAACCATTATATTAGATAATTATATTCTAAATTTTTTATTTATTTAAGTTTCATATTTAGAAGCTTCATATATTTAGGTTTATGTCCGGAAAAGAGATCTAGGGGTTAAAAATTCAATCTAACCATCTAATCGATAGATTGAAAATTTCTATAGCTTCGTATTATCGAATGAAATGTATAAAATAATTTATTCGAGAATTAAAAGATTATATCGAAAGATATACCTTCGTATCGAAAGATATGCCTTCGTATTAAAACTTACTAATATTATTTATTTATTCGTTACAAGATGCTGGGACATGCGACTCTTATCCACCAACTGCTGGAGAGGAGCAGGAGGAGGAAGAGATGGACGATGATGCAGATCGGATCAGATTTATTTTGATGTATTGTATTTTTCTGATACTGCTTGTAAAAAAATTATATAATTTATATTTTAATATAATATAATTAATTTTAATTTTGATTATCATATTATCTTTGAATTTTAATTATAATAGATATTAAGAATCATAATTCACTATGATTAATTAAAAAAATTAAAAATAATATTATTAATTTTTAAAATAAATTAATTATTAGCGACGGTATTAGCGATGAAAATGCCATCTCTAATACTTATTAGCGATGGTATTAGTGACGATAATGCCATCTTTAATATTTTAATTTTTTATTTAATTTGAAATTAAAAAATTAGAGACAGCATTAGCGATGGTGTATTAATCGCTAATAATTTTTAGCAATAGTATTAGCTATGCAAAATACCGTTGCTAATTTTTTAATTTTTTTAAAATTTAATTTAAAATTAAAAATAATTATCGATAAAATTTTTTCATCACTAAAGCCGTCGCTAATAATCTTATTAGGGACGGCTATGATTTTCATCACTGATAAAGGTATTTAGCGATCAGATTTTTTTCAGATTGACTGTTACGATAGAATTAACGACGGTAAGTGGACTATTAGCGACGGCAAGTAGACTATTAGCGACGGCAACTAGCCATTGCTAATAGTCTAGATTCTTGTAGTGTTTATCTAGCTCGATTCTTGCTCCATCGGTGGAACTTCCTTCGCACTGTTGATGCTTGATTTCTTGAGGTATTATATATACATCCTTCCGAGCCCATCATACCCTAAGGTGGTGAGATAGGATAGGGTGTCTATTCGGGCATTCTTCAACCTCAAGATATAAGCAATTTCAAAGTAGTTAAGGATCGATTTTAGGGTTTGTAGTTTTTGGAGGTATCTTATCATGGCAGGATCCCAGGCCGCATACTCATCCTGAACTTGAGCTTTCAATCTTTTCACCCTGAGTTCTTCAGCGATCCTTAATCTAGTAAGTATGGCTTCCTACTTGGCTTGATTATTCGAAGTGTCGAAGGCAAATTCAAGTGCAGACTTAGTCACCACATTTTCTGAATTGGTTAAGATGAATCTAGCCCCACTCCCTTCAGAATTCGAGGCATCGTTAATGAGTAGAATTTAGGCGGGCCAGAGGATTTGCTTGTCGAGCTCATCCATAGTTGATTTATCCTTGAGGATGGTGCACTCAATGATAAAATTAGTCAAAATATGGGCTTTCATCGACAGTCGAGGGTGATAAGAGATGTTGAACTTATTAAGTTTAATCATCCACTTCGCAATCCTTCTCGAGGTATTGACTGCTGCAGCAGAGTTATCAGAGACTGGTTGGTTAAGACCACAATCGAATGTACCAAAATATAACCTTAGTCATTGTACTGAGTTGACTAGAGCATAGACCATCTTCTCTATCTGAGAGTACCTTATCTTGGCATCATGTACATCCCAGCTTATATAGTTGATCAGGTTTTGCACTCCCTTCTTATCTCCTCGGATCAAGACTGAGCTAATAGCTATTGAAACCTAGTACTGCTCCAATACCAGTCATGGACTGATCTCTTGCATGGGAACCTAGGTGTTAATTTACCAAATCAGAGAAGAGACAAAGAAAAGCATGAAAAACCTGATTAGTTGGTTGCTAAAAAATCTACAAATGTCTGCAGATTTTAGTGCAACGGTCTCTCCAAAACACCTCCTTCTCCTACTCCACCTAGAATTAGATTGGGTTGAAATCAAAATAGTATAGGCATGATTGACCTGAAAATTTACTATTTTAATACCTAAAATTTATAGAACTTAGACATGAGGAACCAGCTATAAGAAGAAGAGGCGTTCAGATCCTTGTGCAGCAGATTTCTGAGGGCGACAGCCACTTGACAGGATTTATTCTCCAATTCAAACCTTCCTTCCATATCTAAAACTCTCCTTTTCAGATCTGAAAAAACTCTTGATGAAGCCCTCAACTAGTAAAGAAAAGAGGGCATCCAACCAGGGGGTGGGGACCATAAAGGGGAGGCGCCAATCAATCCTAGGCGCTAGGGTTTGGGGTTTTGGATGTGGTGCCCTTCTCCTCCAAAACCAAGATGGCGGCTGGGGTTCTTCACAATGAGAGAGAGAAGGCATCAACTGGAGAGAGAAAGAGTTAGGGAGAAAAAAATCTGTATTCCACCATAAGCAAATCCTAACACATAGTGTGCTTATATATATGGCTAATGTGACTTGACCATTGACCCAAAAACTCCCATGGCTAATCCAATGAGATTAAGCTCACGTCAAGCCCATGCACACCTATGACTTGACCCAATCTCACACCCTTAGACTCAAACCTAGCCTAATACTGATTAGCCCCTCAAAGCCCAAAGCCCTTGGACCTCAAGTCTGTGAAGGCTGACAGCTTTTTACCCTAGGATCCAAACCAGCCCTAGAATCCTGGAGTCATCGTCATGACTCCTCTTCTGACCTTCCAAGACTTCGGAGCACCACACCAACTCCTACAATCTCTATCTTAGTGCCTCCAAGCCTTGGCAAGCCTGATAATGTCCTCTTGCATGATCTCACTGTCACTGCATACCTTGACAGCCTCTTGTGTGAACATCCTTGCCACCACCAATCTTCTTCAGCTTCTGAGCTCCTTTAGAGACCTTTGAGATGATTGCATCCACAGCTGAAGATCTTTGCTTGCTTTTTAGCATCACCTTGAACTTATTGTAGGCTCCAATCTGCTTGACAGCTGCACCACTTGTTGTCTTGGACTTTTCTATAGAGATCGCAGAGTTTCTATGCAGGTGCTCACTGCAACTGATGCTCCATCTGATATGATCTCCTCAAAGCCATACCTCTCCATTTGCACAGTCTACTCTATTTGGCTCTGTGCCACTCTGGCGCTGATGTTGGGATATCGCTCCTTCCCTTGCATCTCTCCGCTTTGAACTCGTATCAAACTTCCTCCACTTGTGAAGCTACCTCTACTCGGTGCTCCACCTGAATCTGAAGTCTACCTGATGCTGTAAAAGTCAATTTTGTACTCAAGGTCAGTCATCCAATGCGTGTCCTATTGGGCCTGTCGCTACATCTCAATCACCATTGCTGCCCCTTCGAATCCTCCATACTTTGCAGACTCTTTCAAAGCTGTTACGAACCCTCTGTAGCTCACGAGCTCCTTCGAAACCATCAAGAGCTCATCCGATTCTTCAAACATATCAACTGAACTTAGAAAATCTGAGTCTTTCTTTCTCATCCCTTGCACTTCTTCCAAAGTGGACACTTCCGTTTAAAGTATCCTGCTTCACCACACTTGTAGCACCTAACCTCCTTACTACCTTTTCGGGACTGTCTCCATCCCACTTGCTTGCTCTTTACTTTCATCTCTTGGGCCTCTCCGAAACAACAAGATCTTTCTGAAAAATCTCTCTTTTCATCATCCATTTTTGCTGCTTGTTGGACCTCAGCACTGATACGATCTCCTTGTACACAAATATCTCCTTACCGTATAGCAGCATCATAACCAATGGATCGAAGCTCTCGGATAGTGAACATAACAGCAACAGACTTTTATCCTCTTCTTCAAGCTCCTCCCCAATATTGAGCAAATCAATGCTCATCCGATCAAACCACTGAATATGCCCCACAATATCCTCGCCCTCCTATATCCAAAGACTGTAAAATTACTTCTTCAGTATTAACTTGTTGCACATGTTCTTTTTCATATACAACATGTGCAATCTTGACCACAAACCCCTGAGTGATCTCTCCTCCAACATGCCATACAATACTTCATCCGTCAGACAAGCCCTAATCGTAGCATATACCATTTTCTCTAAGAACACCCACTGCTTGTCAGTCATCTTCTCTGATCTATCCTCCAAGGCTGAATCCAATCCCATCTGAACTAGCAGATCCTCTACCCTAACTTTTCATATGGTGAAACTCTCTTTTCTATAAAACTTCTCAAATCCAATCTTCATCCTGCTGCTTTTCATGATCAATCCAAATCACAAACAACACAAAAGTAGATCTGAAAAAATACCTGACTAGGGAGGATGGGAAGCAGCCCACAGATCTCTTCCTTTCTCACAAAATCTAGAGAAACCTGATCTGAAATTACTGCTGATCCTCTGCTGATCTAAAATTTCTGCTGTAGAATTCTCTTCCTCCTCCACGCTCAGTCAGCTCTGATACCAGTTGTTGGACCTTAGCCCCTAACCAACTTCTCAAAAGATAACTGCTTAAGGAAAGATGGAGTTAATTAATCTTTATTAACTATACAGAACCCCGTATCTTTGAGTTGACCCGTATCAAGTCAGATTACCCTCATGCGGCAGGCTAGGTGGTCAGTCCCATTTAATTCCTACCAACCTACAAGATTTGTTGCCACGTCATCAGCCACCCACCGACTATCATCAGCCATCCTTTGACTGACAAACCCTCCCTAGGTTCCATCGGGTGTACACTGACACATGACCAACAATCTCCCCCCTAATGACACCCGGAGGGTCTGTTGGATTTCAAATCTGCAACTTCACTCTGATACCAATTGTTAGACCTTAGCCCCTAACCAACTTCTCAAAAGATAATTGCTTAAGAAAGATAGAGTTTATTAGCCTTTATTAACCGCACAGAATTTTACATCCTTGAGTTGACCTTCATCAAGCCAGATCATCCTCATGCAGCAGGCTGGGTGGTCAGTCTCATTTAATCCCTACCAATCCACAAGACTTGCTGCCGCATCATCAGCCATCCTCCAACTATCATTAGCCACCGTCTGATTGGCAACCCCTCCTTGGGTCCCATCAGATGTGTGCTAGCATATGGCCAACAACAGCCTCTGTCAAACTTGCAAGATACATGTAGAGGATCTCCCCTTCATGGGGCTTTATTAGTAGTGGAGGAAAACCCAGGTACTTCTTCAGTTCTTCCGAGGATTTTTGGTATTCATTCGACCAGATGAAATCTTTTATCTGTCGAAGGACTTTGAAGAAAGGAAGGTATTTTTTCACTAATTTTGAGATGAACCGACTAAGAGCCATGATGCATCCAGTCAGATGCTGGACTTCTTTCCTTACAGTACGGTGCTTCATGTCAAGAATTGCTCGTATCTTCTTTAGATTGGCTTCAATTCCTTGCCTTGTAATTATAAATCGAAAAATTTTCTGATGTGATATCAAAGATATACTTACTCGGATTCAGTTTCATCTGATGCCACCTTAACATGGTGAAAATCTCTTCCAAGTCGCGACCTCACTGCTCTTCACCAGCATAAGTAAACTTTCATGTTTCAACCAATTTGGTCCTTGAAAATCTTATTGATAAGTCAGTGGTGTAGAACTCTGATATCCTTAAGCTCAAATGGTATGACTTTGTCGTAGTATAAACCTTTCTCGATCATGAAGGATATCTTTTCCTCATTTTTGGATCCATTTGAATCTAGTTGTATCCGAAAAAGACATCCATGAAGCTCAGCAACTTATAGACCGATGTCGCATCCACCAGCTGGTCAATCCAAGATAAAGAAAACTATCCTTTGGATAGGTCTTGTTCCAGTCAGTGTAGTCGATATAAATCTTTCACTTTCGATTGACTTTTTGGATCATGACAATGTTGGCCAACCACTTTAGATAGTGCACCTCTTGTATGAAGCCAATGGTCAATAGTTTATCCACTTCTTCATCAATGGCTTGTTATTTTCTGGGCAAAGCTTCTCTTTTCTGTCAAACCGGTCTGCACGTTGGATTGATGTTTGCTTATACACAATTATCTCAGTAGGGATTCTCGGTATGTCCAAAGCCAACTAGTGAAGATATCCACATTCTTACATAGAAAACTCGAAAGTCGATCATAAAATTTGATGGCCAGTATTGATCCAACCTGAACGGTCCTTGTGGGATCCTCACCCTCAAGTGGCATCGACACCAACTGCTTGATTGGTTTGCCTCGATTTTCTGTATCTCAGAGAACTAATCCTTCAATCGATAGAGTTTCTTGCTGCCTCTTCCCTTTGATCATTGTCATGAAGCACTGCCGAGCAAGTTGTTAATCTCCTTATATTTTTCCCACCTCGTTGCTTGTTGGGAATGGATGAGTAGGTGATAGGTCGACACAACTGCTTGAAGCACATTCAATCTTAGTTGGCCTAATATGATGTTACAAGTCGAAGGCACACAGATGATGAGAAAAGTTAAGCGTACAATGGCTTGTTGGTGTTCTTGCGCTACAATGATCGAGAGTGTTATCTCCCCTTCCACCTTCACCGAATCACCAAAGAACCCTAGCAAGGGAAATTCACCCTCTATAGTCGATTTAGAGATAATTTCATTCGAGAGAATGCGTCATAGAATAATATGTCAGTAAAATTTTATTATCAATTAGGACTCTTTTATTTCATAATTTGCTATTGTCATTGAAATGACAACAGTGTCATCATGGGGACTTTGAAATCTCTGCACATCATTATCAAAAAAGAAATAATATTATCACACCACTACCTTTTCAGGATGTGCTCCAGGCTTCCTACCTCCCCTAGGTTTAGTACTTCGACGATCATGTGGATTATGCCAGCCATCGGTTGATTGCTTATTTCATCATCGGTCTACGACTGAGTGGCTGGTTGATCACCACTTGAGCCTCATGATTATGAACGAACTTTCTGAGATAGCTGCATCTTATCAGGGCTTCTATCTCATTCTTCTGTTGGATACAGTCCTCTGTGTCATAGTTGTGATGTCGATAGAATTGACAGTATTTCTTACAATCGCATGCCATAGAAGGGACCTTCATTGCTTGAGGCCTCTAAAGGTGTTTTTGCTCCTCAATCTCCATGACGATTTGTGTACGGAGACTGAAAGGGGGTGTAGCTATTAAACTTATCAATTTTGTAGGCTGGACTCTTTAGCCTAGGGCTCAGTCATCACTGGAGGGCTTCCTTTCCGGTGTGGGTTCTACTCGGCTCCTCTTAAGCTCTCTTATTCCTAGCTAGGAGACCTTCTCTCGACTTCTTGTCGATTAGTCACTCCATCCTCCACTTGTTGAAGGAAAAGGTCAGCCTGGACCTTCACAAACCTTACTTCATGACTGATATGGCCACGACTTTATTTAGATTGTGGATCTCTATAGTGGTGGCATTGAAGCATACCACATAGTCCTTCAAGGACTCTCCTTCCCATTGTTGGATCGATAAGAGGTTGTCTGAGTTCTATTGCTACTAAAGTGTGCCATAAACTACTTGTCTAGCTGTTCAAAAGAGTTGATGGTATCTGACTGCAGTCTTGAATAATTATCGAAAAAGCAAAGCAGAGGATGGCATCAATTGCCCCTTGGATCATCATGAGCGCCTTATAGCTCTTGAGGTGGTTGAGTGTATCTGAGGAGCTGTTGAAGGGCTCCAATTGCGACATTTTGAACTGAGGAAAAATCGATTCTTCTATGATTCTTTTGGAGAATTAGGAGGATGGATGATGCATTCAAGGCCATCCATCCATTCTCTGTGGTCCTCCTACAGCTCAGCAAGTTATCAATTGAACTCTTGGAGCTTCCAATCATAGTTATCCAGTCGACGAGAGTCGGTATGATGTTGAGAGTATCCCAGAGTCGAGTCTCTATCAAACGACTTGGATGGGAACCGACAAAGCTTCTCCTCCTTCAAACTTGATGTTGGGAGAAGCTTATCGGATCGAAAATTGGGTGATGAGACTGTCGAGTAGGCTGAGATTGTGGTATTGCAAAATTGAGTAGCAGAAAGATCTTGCTCCTCAGGCTATTGCTATTGCTTCATCACTGCCTGTTGGATGGTGATTGTTGGGGTTTGCACTTATCGCAGCAACATGGAGAACTCTTGGTGGTCTGCTACCACGATTGGGTGGAAAGATGCAGGCTTAGCTTACTGAGCAGGCCGTTCCTCCCATCATGGGAAACGGCAGCTAGAGTTGGTCGAAGCATTCCACACTCTCATTCTTGCCATTTCCTCATTTATAGTTGATTTGGGGATGTCCCCTCTAACGATGTGCCAATCTATTGCCGCTAAGCTCCAATGGCGTGGCATCGAAAAGTTGATCGAGTATTTCGATGGACACGAGCTGCCTTCCACAGTGAGGAGATCTACAAATAAAACTTCTCGTTAGAGTGTGTTCGATGGGAGACTCACCAATACCTAAGTTAGTCAGAGCTTAATGAACAGTCGAAGGAGGAAGAAAGGTGAGAGGGAGTGAGATGCTGGCTTTTTCCATCAGGAGTTTGGCCTTATTTGAGAATCTCCTTCTTACCTCTTTTATGTAGAGAGGGTGTTGTAGGTTGTTATGTTGGAATTAGATAGGTTGTTAGGGAATGTGTGGCCACAATTTTACAGATCGTTGGGATTTGCCCACTACCTCGCAGTCAGGATTGTTAGTCGTGCTTGCAGACCGGGTCAGTTAGTCATGGGTTCGGTCGTGGATCATACCCACATCCTAAAGGTTGTTGGAGAATCTTAGAGATCGCTCACACCGTCAAGTGGGTTGGAAACTTAGGATGAATTTCTATCAAGGACGTACGAGCGTTCGCATAAGTCATCAGACACTATCAGCCAAATCTCAACCTTAAAACTGGTAGTTGACAGAGGTGAAGGATGGGCAAAGATTGATGTTGTAGCGTCGTCTTATCTCGAGAGGCAGCGTAGTCTTGTCGGCCATTAATGGATGCTCCGCTTCAATCCGAGGAGAAGAGGATGGATTCGGTAATGGAAAATTCCCGCAACATAACCCGCCCCCCCCAAAACCTTGCAATTACAGGAAATATCAAATATTATTTTAACCCATCATAATTTTACAACAAATTGATTGCCTGCTATTAACCCCACTTAAAGGTATCCTCTTTATTATTATTATATTCTAGGTTATAATGAATATTCGTAGCTGCATAATTAGTAATAGATTAAAGAACACAAATTTATGAATATCATGCATATAAGTGCCATTCTATTATTTTAATATTCAGATTTTAATTATATTTTAAAATATTAATACAAAGGTTGATATTAAATTGTGGATTCATTGTTGCTATGCTTGTCAAAAAGCCCTCATCACAGAACCCAGATATAAGGGTTCTATGTCGACCATTATATAATTGTATAACATTGTAAATCGAAAATACAAAATATGATTTTGTAGCATAACACATTTCTCAAGAAAGGTTTCAAAAATAGCTTTTTCCCCTTAATATCGATCTACACTCTTGACCCAAAATAGGACCTCCATTACAATTGTTATTGGCCATTATGATAATTATGATAGTTGTTATTTATCCTAGAATACATGATTTTATTTTAATATTAAAATTTATGCAATTAGTAAAGTTTTCGGAGGTCGTTGCCTAAGACCTGGTTTCCACTCCCATTCTAATTGCCAAAATTTCAGTCAAGATTTCTCTCATGCCAATTCTCTCTTAAAAAAAAAAGGCATCATAATAACTACTATAATGCAAATAAAGACCACTGCTTGTATTACACAGGATTGTTATCAGGCTAAATAATCTATCATAATTGTTGGGATAAACCGACCGACCCCCGACTCAGACCGACCGACTCCCGACTCCAACTCGACAATAGCCGACTGATCGAACATGCGACTCTGATGGATCATCGGCTAAACTGACAGTTCCGACTGTTCATCAACCGATTGAACAAACTTCACCGACTTATAGCCGGTGATCGATTAGTGTTCGGCCACTATTGGTAAATAGCGGACGACTTGAACCGACGGCATGACAGAATTATCAACTGACGGCCACGCCTACTACCGACGTATGGTCGGTTGATCTGCTCAACATGCCATAACCATCACGAACGGTTATCCGCCATATATCATGACTTAATTAGTAAAAATTAATGTCCCACTTCGTGATTATGGCCCAATAATTTAGCACCATAAAATACGGGACCACGTTCGACGGTTACAAGAACCTCATCTATAAAAAGAGGTAAGTAAACAGCACTGGTAAGCCACTTTTGGTGAGAGCTCTGCTATTCTAAACATTCAAAATACTGTTCACCAATTTTTCTCTCTGACTTAGACATCGGAGGATCCCCGTCGGACACTGATTCGATCCGTATGGATGCTATTTTGTAAATACTTGTTCGCGACGACAGACGACGGAGAGTTGGCCGCAACAGATTGGTGCGTCAGGTAGGTGAGGACAGAGGATCATATTCGTCATGACAAAAATCAGAGTCCAACACTCGACTGCAATCGGATCGACGAGGCACTCTTCCCGTCGGAAAGAGGTTCCTCCCCCTCCTTCAGTAGCAGAGCTTAGCTCCTCACATCCCGTGATCACCATGGACGTCCAGATCGCTGCTCTTGCGCAGCAAATGAATGTTCTCGTAGAGGCAGTCAAAAGCCTCCAGCAACAGCAAATCCAGTAACAACAGCCACCGATGGAGTAACCAATGGTACAGTCGGTGCCTTCCAAGCACAGCCGCCGTCATCCACGGCGATCATTGTCTCCTTCTCCAAAGTGATCGTCTCGACTTTTTCATCGAGACAAGTAAGGACATTCTCGGCACTCTCGACATGCCCCTCATCATTCACGGCATTCCCCCACTCTTGCCCATCTCAACAGTATTAGGAAGGAGAAACGACCGCAAACACCCATCGCTTCTCCTTCAAGCTTATCAAGTGGTTCTACTCCTGGAGTTTCCCAATGACAATTCGATGATTATGAATGTAAATTTCAGGAGATCAATCACCGACTTGCTCAGCTCCAAGTGAAAGGTCAAAAGTCCTCCAATGACCATGACTTCCATACTGCACAGCCCTTTTCTCATCATATCTTGGACCAACAGATCCCATCTCGGTTCAAGATGCCTCAAGTGGAGCCATATGATGGCTCTACTGACCCGATCGATCATCTTGAGAGCTACAAAGCTCTCATGATGATTCAGGGAGCGATCGATACCCTCTTATGCATCGACTTTTCGATCACTCTTCGAAAAGCTGCTCGAGCCTGGTAATCCGAACTTCAGTCAGGAAGCATATACTCTTTCAGACAGCTAGAACATTCTTTCGTGACTCACTTAAGCACCAATCAAAGGCCACCACGAACCTCTGACAGTCTTTCTCGATCAAGCAAGGAGAGACTGAGACACTTTGGGATTTTGTGACTCGTTTAATAAGATCATGCTTGAGGTCAAGGACCTCAACGAAGACATGGCTATATCGACCATGAAAAGAGGTCTGAGGGAGTCATGATTTACATATTCTCTGGATAAAACTCTCCCTCAAACTTATGCTGGACTTTTGGAGTGTGCATACAAGTATATATGTGTAGACGAAGGAGCTTTGACCATCGCCAAACAGAGGGTAAGGGTCAGAAGAAAAGAACAAAAGAAAGGTGGTGCTCTGACCGAATCAAGTCAGCCACATTTCAATAAGCAAGCTTCGCCCCAACGATGGAGTCCAAGGTCGAGTTATGGCAGGCATGACTCTTATACTCTCCTTTCTACTCTCCGTGTGCAGATTCTCATCGAGATCGAAGGAGCAAAATATTTGTGACACCCTCCATCAATGAAAGCACCGTCGAGGAGTCGCGATCGAAAGAAGTATTATCGGTTTCAGCGTGATTACGGTCACGATATCGAATAATGCATTCAACTCAGGGATGAGATAGAAGTCCTAATATGGTGAGGCTACCTCGAAAAATATCGGAGAGACCCACCGGCCCAACCTCCTGCTGATCGACAACCTCAGCTCCAAGCTGAAGCTATAAATAATCAACCAACTGCAGGGGTGATCAACATGATCTCCGGATGATCGAGCCGGGGGCAACTTTCGAAGAAGAGTCGGCAAAATGAAGATGATTCAACAGTGTAATAACTTTTTCAGAAGAGGATGTTCGAAGAATTCAGACTTCCTATAATGATGCTGTTGTTGTCTCGACAACAATAGTAAATTATGATGTAAAAAAATTCTTGTAGATAATGAAAGTTCGACTAATATTTATTTATTCAATTTTTTTCGAATGCGACTACCGACTGATCGACTTAGGAGAGTCTCGATGCTATTGATCGATTTCACAGGAGATGCTGTCATAGTGGAAGGAAAAATCTCTCTCCTCTTAACCGTTGGGACTGAACCACAACAGAGCACAATTTTCATAACATTCATGGTAGTTCTAATACCTTTGACTTATAACACCATACTCAAATGATCTGGTTGACATGTTCGGGATCTCTTCAGAGGTAATAACTCACCGACTTAATATTAACCCGAACGTTAAGCCGATGAGACAGAAGAAGCGATCTTCGCCCTGAAGACAAAAGGTCATTGATGAAGAAGTCGATAAGCTCCTCGCAGCAGGCTTTATCAAAGAGGCTACATTTCTCGATTGGCTCATCAATGTGGTGATGGTGAGAAAAACCAATGAAAAGTGAAGAATCTGCATCGACTATACTGATCTAAACGAAGCTTGTTCGAAGGACAGCTTCCCATTATCGAAAATTGATCAACTGGTTGATGCGATTTTGACCATCGACTTCTGAGTTTCATGGATGCTTTCGTCGGGTATAATCAGATCTGGATGGCACTAGAAGTCAAAGAGTATACAGCTTTTATAACCGACAAAGGTATATACTGCTATAGAGTAATACCTTTCGATCTGAAAAATATCGGAGCTACCTATCAATGGCTCGTTAATAAGATCTTCAAGGCACAGATCGGATAGAACATGCAAGCACACGTGGATGATATGCTGGTGAAGAGTCTCCAAACTTCAGATCATATTCAGGACCTGGAGGAAGCCTTTGGCATGCTTCAGTGATATCAGATGAAGTTAAACCCGATCATGTGTGCATTTGGAGTAACCGCTAAAAAATTTTTCGAATTTTTTGTTTCACAATGAGGAATCAAGGCTAATCTCAAAAAGATAAAGACTGTCATCGATATGAAACATCCGAGCTCAAAAAAGAGATACAACAACTCAACAGAAGGATCGCCACACCCAGCCGATTTATTTCTAGGTCGGTCGAGAGATGCTTGTCATTTTTCAAAACTCTACGACAGATGAAGGACTTCTCATGATCGGATGATTGTCAAAAATCCTTCGAAGATCTAAAAAATACTTGGCTTCTCCACCTGTACTTACAAAATCGAAGGTCGGAGAGACACTGTATCTCTACTTGGTGACTTCAACAGAAGTAGTTAGTTCGGTGCTCGTTCAGGAGAATGAAAATCGAATCCATCAATCGATCTACTACACCAGTAAAGTACTCCACAATATCGAAGTCTGATGTTCAAAAGCAGAGAAAATGATCTACGCTCTAATTATATCGGCACAACGACTTCATCCATACTTTCAAGCACATCCGATTATGGTCCTGATAGATCAGCCGTTGAAAGCGATCTTGCATCGACTTGATACATCGGGTTGGATGGCGAAGTGAACCGTAAAGCTTGACGAATTTGACATACAATATCTCCCATGACCATCCATGAAAGTGTAAGTTCTAGCCGACTTCATCGCAGAATGTACATTATTCGACAATAAGCCAGAAGATACAGATGATAATGCAATAAAGCAGGTTATGACTCTAGAACCCGATCTAGGATCGACTTGGGTGCTACACACCGATGGAGCATCTAACGCACAAGGTAGTGGAGCCAGCCTCATATTCATAAATTTCGAAGGGATAGTCAGTGAATACGCCCTTCAATTTAACTTTACAGCTTCAAATAATCAGGCCGAATATGAAGCACTCCTAGCTCGCTTGAAGATAGCCCAAGAGCTTGAGATCGATAGTCTGAAGGTCTTCATCGACTTATAACTGATTGCTGGACAGATCAAGGATGAATTTGAAGTCCAAGACCCCATTATGATAAAGTACCTTCAAAAGGTGAAAGATCTTACTGTGAGCTTGAAATATTTCGAAATCTTTCACATATCCAGAACTGAAAATAATCGGACTGACATACTTTCGTGATTGGCAACTACCGCTTTCAACTCACTGGGTCGGATATTCATTGAATGGCTCAAACAACTAAGCATTGACAAGGTCGAGGAAGTATTGCAGCTCACTCTGAACCAAGCTAGATGGATCCGATCGTCCGATATTTAACCGATGGGGTCCTTTCTGCAGACCCCTCAGAAGCTAAGCGACTCCGATGGATGGCCTCTCAATATGTGAGATGGATGGTCATCTCTACAAAAGATCGTTCTCCCTTCTCTTGGTAAAGCGTTTGGGACCTACAAATACCGACTATGCGCTTAGAAAAATACACGAAGGGATTTGTGAAAATTACTTGGGGGGCAAATCTCTGGTATATAAAGTCCTGCGACAAGAATTTTATTGGCCCACCATGAAAAAGATACAGCTGAACTCGTTCGAAGATATGAGCCATGTCAAAAGTATGTAAATATACAATATCAACTGACTAGTCAGTTGACATCGATTGTAGCACCATGGCCTTTCGCACAATGGGGGATTGACATACTTGATCTTTTTCTTCCGACATTTGGTCAGAGAAAATTCATAGTGATCGCTATTGACTAGTTTACTAAATGAGTAAAAGCTGAACCTCTGACGTAAATCACTGAAAGAAGATGGAAGACTTCATTCAGAAATTTATTATCTATAGATTCGATTTACCACACACCATCATTACTAACAATGGTCAATAATTTGACAATCAAAATTTCAAAAAATTCTGTGCAAAATTTCATATCACACACAAACTCACGTCAGTCGGCCATCCATAGTCGAATGGAAAGATAGAGGTAACCAACCGAACAATCTTATATGGGCTCAAGATCCGATTGAATGAAGCTAAAGGCTTTTGGGTGGAAAAACTATATTCGGTCCTATGGACGTATCGAATGACTCTCCGCATACCGATTGGAGAATCCCCCTTCAATTTAGCTTATGGGACAGAAACAATGATCCCACTCAAAATTGGACAACCATCGATTAGGGTAGAATAATACAGTAAGCTGAGCAATTCTGAATGTCAGAGAGCCGATTTAGATCTCCTTCCAGAACTCCGACATCAGGCCCAGGTCCGCCTGGCTACATATCGGCAAAGAATAGTCCGATACTATAATGCCAGGGTTAAGCCGAAGGTCTTTCGACCAAGAGATTTAGTCTTGAGAAAAGCAAAAATCTCAAAACTCTTGGATCAAAAAAAGTTATCTCCAAATTGAGAAGGACCTTACAAAATATCCGAGACACTCAGACCAGGTGCTTATCGGCTATAAACCCTAGACGGTCAGTAATTCTTGAACATAGAATGCCGATAATCTGAAGATGTATTATCAGTAAAGTCATTCATGTACACACTACTTGGAATGCAATACAGAATTTCAGAATCATGAGTTTTAGTCAATTCCTATCAACTTCTGGCTATATGTTGGCTTTATTGAAAAAGTTGAACAATCAATGAAAACCGACATCCCAACTGCGATCTTAGACCGACATCAAATATAAAGGCTTTCCACTGTAAAAGCCGACAATGGTCGAAAGACCAATACGCCAACTTTGTCGTAAGTGGAACAAAATACCAAAACGATCAAAGTCAGATTAGAATTATATCGACATGGCTACGGTTAGTTGAAGGATAGTCAGCTTGCCACCGATTATCAAATGACCCAACGTACAAACCCAACCAAACGTCGGGTATTGGATATTCGACTTACCATCGTTGTCCTAATTATTAAGTACGTCAAAGGCTATGCGACTAACAGATACTCTACAAGCCCTACTGAATGATCGGATCACCGATTAACGTTCGGTGGCAACTTTACACTACAGACATTGCAGACTTAACATTTCATACAAATAGTTTAAACGTGGAAAAAAAATATCTTTCATTCATTGTCAAAAAGAAGTTACAAAATTGGATCGAAGCCCGGTTACAAGTATTTGACTAGACAAAGGAAAAGAAAAAACAAACACACCGACTAATCTTCATCGTCGTCCCTGTTCCTTTGTTTCGATGCAGACTCGGTGGCTCGATCAACAGGCACAGTCGGTGTCCCATTCTGAGTCGGTGTGGCTTCCTCTTCTGCATCTCCCTCTTCTGACCCAAGAGGAACGATGCTGCTCAAGTCCAAGTTCAAGTATAATTTTCGATCGCTTTCCGACCATCTTCATACTCGACACAGTACAAAGTGAAGCCATTTTTGAGGATCTCCTCCTTGTATTCTTTCGAACCTCGAAAGTTTTCGATCGCCCGACTCAATGCCTCCCTCAATGACTCCGCTTCTGCCTTCATCAAGTCAGCATCGGCTCGTGCGGAGGTCGACTCCTCTTCGGCCAGTGCCAGCCTTTCTAGGCTGACCCGATGACGACCACGCTTGGCTTCGAGTTCTTCAATGCACCCATCTCGTTTCCATCGAAGCCGGTGAATAGAATGCTTCTTGCTCTTGACTAGTGACTCAAGAGCCAAGATAGTCTCACGAGTCGAATTAAGTTCAGCCCTCGAGGATGCTAAGTCGTCAGCTAGGCGAAAAATCTCCTCTTGAAGCTTGGCTTTCCGCTCTGCTGCCGACTTTATTTGTTCAAGTGCAGTCACTTTCTCAGCTTCGACGGCTGCCACCTTATCCATCCACGGCTTGTAGATGTCGCCAAACCTCGAATAGTCGGCTTCTAAGTCAATCATGTCGTGGATTAACTGCAAACAAAAGATAGGTCGGTTAAAACAAAAGAGAGAAAGAAGAGAAGAAAGAGAAGAGAATTACCCCGATCACCATCGGATAGAAGGATGAGAGCATCTTGGCTACCAACCACTTCTTTCGACGCTCCCAACGTCGGATTGGCCAGTCGGATAGGTGACTCGGCACAGTCGCCTAGCCAACGTCGGATTGGCCAAGGCCGATTCGTCACCTGGCACTTGAAAGTTGAAGTAAATTATGCGGCCCTCCGACACTGCATCTTCCGCCGAAGTCATCAGGGCCTTTCCTCGGTCCCCTGTCGGTGGTCCCATGTTCGAAAATGAGAGGAAGCTTGAGCTCGACTGTGCCCCGACCGAAGGAGCAACTGGCGCAGCAGCAGATTGTTCGGATTCTCTTGCCTCGACTCGAACCTCTTCAATAGAAAGAACTACTGATGGAGCTTCGGTAGTTTCCCTAGCCGTCCTATCTTCGAATAATGCGGTAAGGAGCACTGTCGGAGCTGACAGCACCAAAATCGGCTCAGAAGTCGATGCAGCTGAAGCATCGGGCCCCTCAGTCAGCGTCGAAGCAGCAATTGGAGCTGGAGTCAGAGTTGCCACCCGAGCTTGCACCGAAGCCTGACGCCTTTTCGATAGTTGCGAAGATCCAGCCTCAGACACTACTCTCTTCCTAGCCACGTGCTAACGAATATTGGCGCCAGACACTCGCACCCTCAGCTGCATAGCTGTAATTATGACAAGAATCAGTACAACTCAAAAGATAGGTGAAGTCAAAAATAACTGACTATACTATTCCTAAACAAACGGCCGAACTAAAGTCGACGTCATAAAGGGCCTGTTCGGTCACAAGGTCCTTCTGCGTCGGGACCGCCATGTCCTTCAGTTTGTGGAAGTCCTCCCGATCGCTGACCTCCACTTGGCTATTGTCGTTGGGATCAGTTCGTGGATCGCCCCAACGGAAGAAAACCCCAAGGAAGAGTGAAAGAGGCGAAGAAGAACTGGTTCTTCCATCCATAAATGGACGATGGAAAACTGGTAATGAAGGAAAAGTCTTTCGGGGTTGAAAAATCACCACCTCGGGCCTTAGGATGAGGTCGGAGTATGAAGAAAACTCAAAAAAGAGAAGGACGAGATTCGTTCGGCAACATCCAACACAACAAGACAAAGCTAATAATCAGTCGGATCGACTTCGGTGCCAGCTGAGCCGGACAAAGACTGTAATAATCCAAAATATTTCGGACGAACTTCAGAATCGAAAATCGAAGATCCGCCCGAAGATCTTCGACATAGAAGGCCACTTGGCCCGAAGGAAGGCTCTTCACCCAACCATCGATCCCAGGGACGAAAGTTGATACTGCTCCGGGATGCGATACTGCTCCCAGAGCCGCTCAAAATTTAATTTAAAAGTGAAGAAGCCTCCACCTTCGGATCCGACTGGGATTCGTCAGTCGGATTCTCTGACTGACCATCCCGAAAAGAAAAGTCCTAGCCATAAAAAGAAAAAAACCCTAAGAGAAACTCAAAAGGGAGGAGAACTCAAGAACTGACAATTGAACCTGAAAAGGATGGAAATGCTGGGGCAACCGTTCGGCAGAGTTTCCACACCAGAAAAGATAAAATGGAAAGTAGAAATTTGGTTGAAGGTTATCCTTTATATATAGGATCCCAAAACGGACGAGATGAAAGCGGTCAAACTGAGGACTCACCAGATGACGACATGTGGCAACATCTGGACCAACCATCAGTTGGACGGTTCAATGCACCTGATCCCAGATCAAGCCACATCACCTTCATTCGCATGAATAGCTTCGACCCAATAATATGCAGACACGTGGCAAAGATCTACTTGTCAGAAGCAAATCGTCCGGCATCGATTCGCCTTCCAAAAATGACGTATGACACCAACAACTGACACCAAATCGTCCTGTCAATGTGGCAGTTTAAAAATGATAAAGCAGCCAATCATCTGTATCCCAAGGAAGGAGGCTGCAGAATCAGGGTTCGATATGACAGGCAATAACTCCCATCGTCCAATGTGATTAACTATGTGGCAATATACATACCAACCACCATTGGACTTGGAAGTGGGGGGCAACTGTAGGGATAAACCGACTTACCCTCGACTCAGGTCAACCGACTCTCGACTCTGACTCGACAATAGCCGACTGACCGAACATGTGACTCCGACTGATCATCGGTCAAACTGACAGTTCTGACTCTTCATCAACCGATTGAACAAACTTCACCGACTTATAGTCGGGAACCGATTAGTGTTAGGCCACTATTGGTAAATAGCGTACGATTTGAGCTGACGGTATGACAGAATTATTAATCGACGGTTATGTCTACTACTGACGTATGGTCGGTTGATCTGCTCAACATGCCATAACCATCACGAACGGTTATCCGCCGCATATCACGGCACAATTAGTAAAAATTAATAACCCACTATGTGATTATGGTCCGATAATTTAACGCCATAAAATACGGAACTACATCCGACAATTACAAGAACCTCATCTATAAAAAGGGGTAAGTGAACAACACTGATAAGCCACTTCTGATGAGAACTCTGCTATTCTAAATATTCAAAATACTGCTCACCAACTTTTCTCTCTGACTTAGATATCGGAGGATCTCCATCAGACATCGATCCGATCTGTGTGGATGCTGTCTTGCAGGTGCTCATTTCCGACGATAAATGATGGAGAGTTGGCCACAATAATAATAATTGTTATATTTCTTATCATTATATACAATATTATTGGGAGGAGAAGAAATCCTCATGATGATTGTTATTTGAACCAAGGCGGCAAGCAAAATCCCCAAAGAGGTAGAAGAAGCATGACCTCAGTCGGCCCACGAAGAGTATATTTGGATGCAGTGGGTGCAACGTCAACATGGGAGGAATAATCCTACCCAAAAAAAGACATGCATGGGAGGAATAATAGGACACAGATGTCCGGTGGTCACATGAGCAACCATGATGAATCGTATATTTTTTTATCCTATCATTCTTTTCAGCATAGAAAGTGTAGGGTCGGAGGGATCAAAGTTCTCTTTTAAAGGACGGGAATATCAGCTTCATGGCCGTGAAATAAATGATGAGGACCACGACCACCAGCGATATATTCCATGCATGCTCGAACCTCGACCAGGATTGGCTCTATTAGCTAGTGGTCCAAATTTGATGGAACTTTGGATTTCAGGTCCGCATGGAATGAACTAGCTGACTGAATTAATTGAACAAAAATCATATGGGGCGGGCACTCAGGCCATCATATATATATATATATATGTATATATGTATATATATATGTATATATACATATATATATGTATATATACATAT